>JABXWE010024541.1:0-25498 GCA_014611495.1 Limonius californicus | reverse complement strand
CTACCACAGAAAATTATTGTTTTCATAATTGGTTTTAATTTTTCTCTATTTTCCAATGCCCGCTGTAATTTAACATTGTCTATTAATTTATCTACTGAAAGTTGCTTCCCACACATCACATTTTTCAAATTGTCATACTTAATCACCGCAAAAGAGTGGTATTCCAGTTTTTGATGTTCTTCAAATTTTTCAATTGCCTTTTTCCAATTTCGAAACGCATCATTTGTAAAACTTCCTACAGACTGGCCACTAGATTTTCCTACATATTGGTTAGCAAAAAAGACACAAAACTTGCAGTATGCACCGTCACTGATTTTAGAATAGACTAGCCAGCGATATTTTAACATCCAGGAATAATTAAATTTTCTATTTATTTTTCCATGAAGTGTAATAGGAAAGATAAAGTTTGCTGGTGGCTGCCATAATTTTTCCAGTAGTTCTATTTTTTCTTCGTCGCGTACAGTATTCTGCTGTAATACAAAATTAGCAATATCATTCTGATTATCAACTACTATATTTAATCGGACGTCGGCTTCCGTGCCAGTAGTTCCATTATTTTCATAGGATGTACTAGGAATAGGACTAAGGTCGTTCCCTTGATAGTCTCGATCATTTGATGGGGGTGGGTTTCTTTTACAAAAGTAATTTAACATGGTGTTTAAATGTTTCTGCCCACTAGCCATAATAAAAAATATGTCAACGCAATAAATATGCAGGCAACTGACACTGAAGTGCGGGATACGACACCAGCAATCACACTACAGAACAGAAACTGCTTGCACAGTTGCACTCCACCTGCAGTGTTTGTTATCCGATGTTCGGCACATTGTGACCATCTGGCTCAGCAATGGCCAGTGGGGCTTTCCTAGAAACAGAAAGTGCAACAGCGGCTGTCCTTTGCTAAAAGTTAAAATTTAAATACCTATTTTTGTTGATTTGGTTTTATATAATAATACAATAATGTAGGTACATTTACAAACCGTTTTGATGGCTTTTTGCGATACCTCATGTTATATGTAGCCAATCAGCAAAAAAAACCGAAAACACTTTTCTGGGCAAATTCAGCTTGGGGGGGGCTTGAGCCCCCAAGCCCTCCCCCCTGGGTACGCCACTGCATCGGGAGCGAACTTACCTACGACCCTTTTAAGAGAGCGGATTAAGAGATGACCGCCGGAGCGAACTAGTATGTACCCGGTAGTAGACTTCTAGATATGAAAGACGAAAAGAAAAAAAAAGGGTAAGTATAAAACTAATAAAGTTGTAAGCATTGTCTGTTGTACCTGCTATAAGTTCAGAGTATCATTTCATTTTAAAATTTCAAATCTATAACTACACTACAAATGCTAATTAGAGAAGTTTTCCCACATGGAAGGTGGACGTCAATATTTTTATGCTGTGCTACTTTTGTTTTTGTGTATTAATTATGGTTTTGTTGAATAATTATTAAAAACACCAATAATATTTTAGTGCATCATTTTTGGAAAATACGGACGGTCATTACGAAAATGAACTTGAAAACATGGGCACAGAAGTTACAACTGCTGTCGAAGAAAAGGAAGCTGTAAATTTTTTCGGTAGATCGGTAGGTCTACTCGTTGCAGCAGCAGAAAGTAAATCTTTATTATGTTCAGAAGACAAAGCGATTCAAGTGAACACGTTCATAGAAACACACACCTGTAGTATTAGTGAGATCATTAACACAGATCAAAAACTGATCATTTATACAGGAATCAATTGGACTATGTTAAAAACAATTGTACAATGTGTGTCGAATATTTTAGCAGACATTTCACATCCGCCAGATGACAATTTAGAAGAAAAAATACTTTTAACATTAATAAAAATAAGACAAAACTTTTCATTCCGAGCCTTAGTTGTTTAATAAAAGTCAAAGCACCGTTAGGCAATATTTTCACTGGGCAATGCCATTATTAAAAAAAAGCCTACACATGGTATTCTACTGGCCAACAAAAGAAGAAAATTTAGCAAGTATGCCAAAATGTTTTCTAAAATATAAAAAAACTATAGTTCTCGACTATACGGAAATAGCAGTACAAAAATCTAAATGTTTAAAGTACCGTATAAGAACTTATTCTTATTATAAAAGTAAACACACTATTAAATTTTTAATAGGCGTTACTCCTGCGGGGTCCGTTAATTACGTTAGTCCAGCATATGGCGGAAGAACATCTGACAAAGCCATTTTCAATAACGAAAATTCTTTAACCTTTTCACGAGGCAATTACGGTGGACAAAGGGTTTGCTATAGTAGAAGAATGTGAAAGTAAGGGCATCGAGCTCATTACGCCTTCATTCCTTCGCATGCAACAACAACTAACAGCTAGTGATGCTGGTGCAACAGCTAGCATTACGAGGGCAAGGGTACATGTTGAGAGAACAATTCAAAGAATTAAAATTTATAAAATAGTAACGGAAACAATTGAGTGGCACATACTTCCATATATTGACGACATAATGGTTGTAGTGGGATCTTAATGCTAAAAACCTTCTCTGGAATTTCTGTCGTTCGGATTCGACGTTAAACTGTAGGTCCCCCGTGTTTCTACCTTAGCGCTGAGGAGAAACACGTGGCAGAGAAGAGGCCGATGCCCAGCAGTGGGACGGAAAGGCTGTTGATGAATGGTTGTAGTGTGTGCTTTAGTAAACCTGTAGAAACCAATTTTAAACGACGATAAATTTGTAAATAGTTACAAATAAAGACTGTGCAATATTTACATGTTTTATTAATTATGTTATATTATATACAAAACTTCATGTGTCAATAATTTATATAGACGTACATTCGTTGTAAGTAAAATATTTTGTTTAACATTAAAATGCATTTAATAAATTGTGTTTACTTTAAACATTTTGCGTATTGCATAAAATTCCTGCAGGTAAAATATTTGAAACAAAAATATCTCTTAAAACTGGCAAAAAATCTATTAGAAATGATTCATCACGTTCTATTTCTAATGCAACACATTTGTCATCAAATGATGAATAAAGAATAAAATGGCACGTTTGTATGTCTAACAGAAACATTCCCAATTGCACTTGCCCATAATATTTATGACGCTTTCGAAATGTATAAATACCGTTTTTGTACACAATATAATGTATTTTATCTAACGACAATGCAATTGGGCATGTTTTACCTATAATTGGTGACTTTATTTCGATCAACAACTCAAAATCTTCTGTAACTCCATCTGGACTAAAAGCCAGCCACGGAATCTTCTTATTGATAACTAGCCCACATTGGCGTATAGGTCTCCCAGTATATTTTGTATAACACGCTCGACCACTTCCTTCATAATTTTTGCCATACTCGGTATTTGCATTCCCCATAAAGGTTGGCTTTATAAATTTTGAAATTTTAGGCTGCCAGTTAGGATTCTCTTTTCTCGAGTATGTGAACAACTCGTAACATGTTGCTCCCGTAATTCGGAACTTCTTTTTGTTTAGCCAATACTGTCCTTCCTGGATGAAAGTATTCTCATATATATCAATGCATTACGCTGCCGATACCTGAATGTTTTGTTTGTAAAAGTCCGAGTTATCTACAACGAAGAGATTTTCTGGAATCTCGTTTGACAGCATATGATGAGACATTTCACATGCAGGACATTAATCGTTGGTTCCCACTGGTCTCGTTGGTGAGTGTGTAGCAATTGGTTTGACTATATCCATTTCAGTAAGACTTGGATGTGGAGCAGATAACTCATTTAGTCGACCAATTTTTATTTTACTTAAAGCTGACTCTGGGGCACCTATGTATGAAATTTCAAATATTTATTGTACAAAGCAAAGCTTTATACATCTCGAACATAACCAGAAATACTACTGCCTCTAAGTTATAAGAAAATACTTCTGTGTAAATCCCTAATTGTTTTACAAGTGTATTTACGCTAGCTTTCTCTTATTTTTCAACATTGCCATTTTATCGTTATGACTATGTAACTGATAACTAAGAGAAAGTAGATAGTCGTCATTATGACTTGGTGACGAATAACTAAGAAAAAGTAGATTTATGTACACTTCCGCTTAAATTCATACAAATTAAATACTTACATTTTAAAAGCCACTCATTCAGCAGAAATGTTATCGCTACTACAGGGTTTTTGGGTAACATGGCAAAACTCACGTACTCGAACAGGAATTTTGTACTCGCTCTGCACACTTTTTGCAGCTGCTTTGCCCCATTCTTGCTCCAAATCAGTTTTACAAATTTCTTCTAACTCGTTCCTAAAACCAAGTTGCAAATGAATGTAATGTTCACTTGAAAATTGACTTTTCATGTTACTTACCTATTCGCATATATTAAAACCGCTACAGTGTGCTTACAATAACTGCCAGTCTCTGCTTTACAAGAACACAAGCACCGCCAATCACTGAGGTTTTCATTAATTTTAATTTCAACTACATGTGGTACAGAATGCAGGTGAGACGTCTCCAATACAAAGGCGTGAATTTTATCATTCATTTTTCCACATAAAACCACGTGCCTTGCATTAAAAACCGCTTCTCCTTCTACTAAGGTTCTGTGTGTGCCTTGTAGGTACGTAAATATGTCGGAATAAGACACAAACATATTAAAATTAGCAAACTTTTCGCGTTGAAGAACACTCGACTACCCGTACAAACACCGACAACTAAATGTTTTCTACAATGTTTTCCCTACTACGCAGCCATATTGCAATTAGTAGTAGCGCCCTCTACAGTCAACTGCGAAGGCGAATGAAAACAAGAAGAAAAATACCCTAAGAATAATGAACATAACGTAAAAACCTACATACTCACCAAAAATCACCACACAAACGTCGTTAATTTTCAAGATGTTGGACGATTATCAAAACACTACTAACTGGTCTCACAACCAAACCGAACATCCCCAGTCGGTAAAATAGGGAAGAATATGGTAGTTAGATGTCCTATTCATAGATGACAGTGTAATATATGCATAAATGTGAAATATAATTGCAGAAACTGCACTTGCCCCACCTTACCTTATACTGAATTCTGTTGAACTAGTTTTAGTTAAAACTGCTGGTTTGAAACCATTTTCACAAGACCGGCTCTATGTATTGCTAAGAGCTTGCATAGGGGACGCCGGGTATAAAGCACATAGAAAACGCTCGTAATAACTGTACACTTATATTTAATGATGGCACATTAACATTTACAAACACTATGGAAAAACAAGAACAAACAAAAACACATGAAATTTAGCACCCACACAGCTCGCCATGTTCTTACCACCACGCCAGACACATAAGATGGTGCTCAACAAAAATCGAGCATTGGTGATCAAAAAAGAAAGGGAGGCGGCACCACCAATGATGCCCATCTCCCTTGCAGGAAATATGAAAACGGCGCGAACATTTAAATGGCAACACTCAACAGTCACTGACATTTTTTTAAATGGCAACCCTTGATTGTGATAGATCCTTTAATTGTCAAAATAACAGCATAAACTTAAAATTAGAAGTAAATAAGTTTCCCATATGGTAAGAACTTTCCAGGCACCCTGTATATTTGAACTGCTATCTATCACTTTTCCAAAAACTCCAAATGTCTTTCCCCTGTTCATTCAAAGAATAAAGGACCTAATATTTTATCATGGACTATTCCTGCCTCCAAAATTAATTTCAGTAAATGTTGAGTATGTGTCTCAAACATATAACAAGAATGTAAAAATATAAAGGAATTCTAAAAACTAAATCTGATGATTTTATTTGCTTAGCAACATAGCTTTTGATTTTAATTCAAGTTAATAATACAGTTTAGGTTTTCTAATTTCCATTGTCTTTTGCTCGAAAATTTTTATACTCCCATTTTGACCATTAAAGGCTACCAAACTCAAGAGGGTTGCCATTTACAAATAAGTCAGTAACATCATTATTGCCGGCCTCGGTGGTGTAGTGGTTAGCGCATTTCCCTTTAGATCGGAGGGACGCGGGATCGAACCAAGCCAAGGTCAGCGAGATTTTTCTAGCGGGGAAAAAATCTGAAAATGCGCCTTCTGTCGGATAAGAAGTAAAGCCGTAGGTCCCGTGCCACCGCGATGTGTGACACGTTAAAAATCACTACTGGAGTTGGAATAACCCCAGATAGGCACAATTCTTAGTTAGGGTGTACAATGGGCCATATGGCCTAAGTGCATAGAGATGCATGGAAACCGCGTCCTAGATCTCGCTCCTTCAAAGCAAGCAAGCAAGCAACATCATTATTCGAAAACAAATGACGGTCGAAAATTCAGTTTGATACATCAGTGTGTATTTATATAAAGAAAAGTCGACGTGTATCCAACGATTTTATTCCAGAAACAGTTATGTATTTCCATCTTAATGAATTTTTTCCATACTTCCGCCGCTCACTATGTAGGCTATTTATGCTGAACATCAAAATATGTAATAATTATACATCAGTGATTCTCCCTGCCTTATGCATAGAACCTGAGGCTACACAAACACCCTCGCCATCGTTGACTGATAATCGCGTAGTTGATGTCAGTTATGTTATAAATCAAATTCGTCGACTGGCACTCCAAGATTTCATTTCATTCATTCACAATTTTTCACAAGCCAAAGAGATATTTTCGGTATTGGATATCTCAACAATGTCAAAAAACGTACAAAAAAGAAGAGGAAAACCTTCATTGGTAGATGGGAGAAACTTCTGTCTAATCAAATGTATGAAAATGCTACGGAAGAAAAAAGATTAGCTACAGAAGAAGGTCGTGTGGAACAAGAAATTCCGTACATTACTGTTATTGTAGATGGGGGTGGGCAAAACGTTCTTACGGCCATAGTTATTATTCTCTATTTAGGTGGCGTGTATAATAAGACAAAAAAAACAAATAAACTGTTATACTTAGGTATAAAAAACAAGTTTTTTTATGTGTGCGCTACAAGCACGGTAATAGATAGGGGAGGTAGCACGACGGAGGCTTCAAATGTGTCCGCTTAGTTGTAACGCTCGAGGCCGAGAGAGACAGCTATATGCGGGCCGGCCAAAATAATGGGTCGTTGTGGAATACATGCAGTTTTACTGCCATTAGTTGTAGTATACAATGAATGAATGCATTTATTATCTAAAAAAGTCGTACTACTACAATTCTTGTATTTAAATTAACACAAGGGCGTACCCAGGATCAAAACTAGGGGGGGGGGCAAGACATGGTTGTTCAGGTTGTAACATTTCAGGACAGAAAAGGCGAATGAAACCAAAAATGTAAGAAAATAATATATAACTATAGCAGTGCTTTATTATGGTAGTTATTACAATTATTTGCTTGAAAAAAAATTTTTTTTTTAATTCTAGGTACATGTCTTATGCTAATATCATTTTTCTTGGGTTTGAAGAAAACTTGTCCAAAACTTTCGTTTCAATCCAGTCCTGATTTTCCTTGCAGAATTTCCTATGGACGCTCATCAAACACAACCCAGTCAGTCTGTCCTCTCCCATTGTACTTCTGAACCAGGTCTTTACCCTTCGAAGGGTACTGAAAGATCGTTCAACAGTAGCCGTGGTGGACGGGAAAGCACTTAAAATGAGGAGTGCGTGCCTTGTTGCAGGGAAAAAAATATTAGCCTCCTCCAAAAGTGCAGCCACTTCAATGTCCTTTAATTTGTCTCCTGCTCCTGCTAAATCCTTCTTTTTCCACAGATTATACCACAAATCTAATTCCGCAGAGATATCACCCAACTCATAAAACTCCATGAAAGACTTAGCATTTTTTTCCAAATCTTTTGATGCCATTTTTAGCATGTATGAAGGATGAAGATGGGATAAGGCAAAAGCAGGTGTATTTTCGTGTGAGAATCTAACATTCAAAGATAATGTTAGGGAGTCGAGATAAGGGATGATCAACGACCGTCTCCAGTATTCAATCGCAGTCTCAGATGGCGGATTACTTCTGTGTATATCTAGATACTTCTCGGTTTTTACACCATTTCAGTGTGGTAAACAACTGATTATTCGCCATCGCCCTACCTAATTTTGTTGCGTTTCATCACTTTATAACCATTTAATTTTTTTGCTCCTAGGGGGGCAGCTGCCCCCCCCTGCCCTTCGCTGGGTACGCCCATGAATTAACATGCTAGTAGAAAGAAATACTTAAAAATTTACTACATATATCATTACTTTAAATAAAACGTATATACTTTACTCAATTATTAGTGGATAACTAAGGGTTTTTACAATAATAAAATAGGATTACGCTATTGATTAAGTACTAAGTCGATTGTAGTTTTGATTCCTTTTTATTTTCCGTAGATTTTTTAGCGACCATCTTTTCCTGTTGTTTATAATATTGATTAATTCTCATACTAACGTAGAAAAAGATACAACTTTTCAAAATGTCCATTTTACGTTGTTCGCACGGAAATGGAAAAACATGCAGGTTTTGCTCAAATATGTCTTCAACTGTTTCGTCAAATACGTTCACTAAATCAATATGATTCATCAAGATGGTTTCTACCTGTTTGAAAAAATTAAACATCTTTAACTCCGGATGATTTAAAGCACCTTTTGATTTTATGTTTGTTAAAGCTGACAATTCAATAATTAAATGTGCGGCTTCTTTGTGGTAAAGGTGTTGTTTGCATAAAGAGCAATTTAAACAGAAAGTTTAAACAGTTTTTTGGAAATATATCCAGCTAAATAATATATTACGCAGTCTATAGTTTCGGGAGTAAAAAAAATCGGATTCAATATCCTCACTGGTTCTTCCCAGTCCTCGCTATTAAGTAAATGATCCAATTGTGCTCTTATTTTAAGTAAGTGTGTTTGTCTGCATTCATTATTTGAGGTAAATATGTTTTTAAAATCATCAAAATTAAAGGATCGATTCCTTATATCCGTTTCAGAAACAGTGCAGTTTCCGAATGCTGGGGGTTTTAGCAATTTATAAACAGAAAGCATTCTGTACAACTGTAGAAATGTTCCAAACGTAGGATGATCATTTGCTCTTCCCGCTTGACGTATAGTGCCGAAAAATTGCTAAATATATAAGCAAAATTAATAAAATATCTATTTAAATTTAATAAATTAATTACCTCTAGTGGATCTTGATTTAATTTCCCGGTCAGTACATACTTAAACCCACAGGAATCCAATAAATACTGCGAAAGATCTATTGTGGATAGTAATGAAACGCGTAAACCCTCTGCTGTAGTATTGGTTAAAGATTGGTTTTTATTAATTGTGCCATTAATTACCAATTTTTCCACCAACCTAACCAGTTAAGATTATCTCGTAAAACCTACAATAAGCAGTGTCTTGTCTTAAAAATACGCAGTGGAAGTCTTAGTTATCCTTACATTAAAATCCTTACTATTTTTTCGAAGTCTTTCAGCAGGAAACCTGCGATTTATTGCGTCAAAAAGATCATTCATCCTCTTCGTAAATGATATAGTAACATTTGCATCTTTTAGGTGGGTGAACTTACATTGGTAAAACTTTAGTCCATCTGCTACACTATTGCTAAATACCTGAAAATATTAGTAGTAGAAAAAATGAAAATCTAACCTCATCCGAAATAATTCAGTGCATATGTACCTGCGTAGCCAATTTAACTCGCATTTTCAGTAAATTTGAAGGATTTATGTGCCTCTCAGTTAATTTTGGACAAACTCTCAAATACCCCGGTAATTTTGTGTCCATATTCAGCAGCTTTTCATAATATTGCCACCTTATAATTCCTTCGGGAGTCTACAATGATAAGAATTTTTATAAATATACAATTTAGGTAATATTAAATACATACATGGAGAGACTTCTGATTAAACAATCTGTTTCAAATACATTTGATAATGTGTGGTGCATCTGAAAAAAAATATATAAATGACGGGAATCGTCCATTGGATGCAAAATTTTATGAACAGGATTTTGGAAATCTCCTGTTATGCCAAACTTCGTCCATATTTTGCGATTTGTTGAAGCTCCATCGCACACCATTCCATCAATAATAGCTCCACATTTTTCCAATCTTTGTATTATTTGCAATACTAACTGAGCTAAGCATGTACCACTTGTAGGGCCCTTAGATGCAAATACTGCAACAGGCTGTGCGAAATCTTAACCAAAGAAGAAAACATAAACACTAAACCATAATCAGCCAGTTTGTCGGTTGTTAAATCAGTAGCTTTATTATTTTCCCCAAAGTCTTGAACGCCTATAAGTTTCATCATCTTCACGTTTAAATTTATACATTGTCGAACGTGTATTTCGTAAACAATTAATATACCGTGACATTGATATTGATTTTTTTCTCTCATTTTTCCCCAAATGCTTCGAAAAAACTGTTATCGAGGCCACATTTTAATTTAACCCGTGAAAGATATCCTCTTATAGTAGAAACAGCTGGCAGTGGCATAATTTCATTGTTTCTTAAAAATTTGTAAGTTGTTGAACTTCGTATATGTAATAACAAACATAAAAGCAGCCATTCCGAAGTGTAACGTCGTGATGTTTTCTTATTGTATTTGCAAGATTTAATACATTCACTAATAAGAAGTTTCTGGGAAGAATGTATATTTTTATCATTTTCAATTTTTTTGAGTATTGCTTTTTCGTCCAACTCTTTCATTTGCTCTTTCATAGCTGTTACCTCTCTCCTGAGTTTCAGGTTTTTTATTTGAAGTCTCTTTTGGGATTTTTTGTTCCTTTCAATATTTCTCTTATATGCTCCTTTAAGCACAAAGACTTTACTATTTAAACATCTACTTTTAAATGTTCTTATATTTTGTTTTATTTTTCTACAAAACGTGCACTTATATTGATAATTAGACAAAGCAGTGTGTTCTGCAACATATATACAATTTTTATGTCTCCATGCATTGATATTTTCATCCTTTGTATAATATACGCTATGAAAACTTAATGGTGCACTGTCAACAGCGATGCCACCATTACACACTTCCAAATTATCAAATAAGAAGACACAATTTTCCAAACCTTCCGTTGTTGCAATATCTCCGAATGTTAAAATATTTTTTATGTCTACCCATTTTCCGAAAACATAAAATTGAATTTCCTGGTCGTTAATAATTACTTTTTTTCTAATTACGGTTTGATCTTTATTTAAAATCATTTCAGATAAGGAAATAGCCCTGTTTTGGGAAATTGAATCCGTAACGTAGTGAATACCCCACGATGGTAATTTTACTACAATGCCATTCCAGAGTCGATTGAAAAACTGTATGTGTGATAAACCTAAATTAAACTCATATTAATACACGAATCCATGTCAATAACATAAAATAATAATATACCGGTGCTATTTATATTCTCGTCCCTACTTTCTGAATTATCTACATTGCATTTTCTTTTTTTAGGTATATGTTCTTCTTGTAGTGTAGTATGTAGTAACATACGACGTTTCTTTATTTCTTTTGATAAATATTTGGGACATTTCGGAAATTTAGTAGGAACTGCCGTATCCGCAAGCCGCGGCTTTAACAATTTTATCTAAAATGATGTAAATTTCAAAATAGTAAATAAAAATGTAATTTACGATATATCGGCAAAGTACTTACCGTATGAAGCTCATTTGATATTTCTCTCAAAATTTCATTTTCATTAAAATGTTTTGCACAGACATGGTCTTTTTCAGTCAACAGTCTGTCTTTTCGCGGTATTGCTTGCTGCCAAGCATGAAGTCTATTTTTTGTTATTTTAAACAATGTCACTTTTTCCTTGTTACTGTAGTAACCACTATCACAATTGGGTACCACACACTTCCTTCCCATGATTTTCACATAAATGCACCAACTAAATAATACTAACAAGAAAACTATTTAAAAAACAACGAGGCCTGCACGCATCAATGAGCAAATTGGTTATGTAAGTGCGAATGCGACAGATATAGGCCCGCATTACCCCCTCTCTGTCTGGGCTAAGCGATGCAGATTTTCGGACAACTTTCTCTTAAGAAGTAGGCGCGTGTTGTGCTACCTCCTATATCTATTACCGTGGCTACAAGTAAAAACAAACATAAATGCAGTAACAACTACACGGGCTCCTCAACTGCTATGAAGCAGACAATTATTGTTGACGGATTCAATAAAAGCATAGAAGACTATGGGATCAGGTATAAATATTTGGTAGGGGTGGTGATTCGAGTGTATACTCTAGAATATTAGAAAATACTATATGGACGGTATGTGCTGAAATTGGAGTGCGCAAATCATGTTGCGAGGGCATTCACTTCCAATCTATACAAATTAGTGAAAGATACACATTACGATTGTATAGATAGAAACGTAATTATATCAAAAATTTCTAATTTCAGTCCACTGATACGAACAATAATTGCACGCACACGTGATTTGATTAGTTTGAGGTTGGAATAAAAAAATTCTGTAAATCACATTTTCGGAAGTCACCAAAACTGTAGAAAATAAGTGTGCAGCAAAAAGAACGCCCCGGAACAAAATTGTTACTTTATTGGAATCAGCAAAAATATTCGGTGAAATTATTAAAATATGGGACAATGTTGTCAGAAAGGCAGACGGGCTCAGTCATAATGTAACAACTAACTACGCTGAGCGCTACATGTCAGTTATAGCAAAATTCACAGGAGGAAAAACAATTTAGGTATTAAGCGGCAGTTTCACATAACAGTTGACTGCTATGCTATAACAATTGAACTGTTTGGTGGGGGTTACGTCTACTGCTATAGTTTTACTGTTATGTCCTGATTCACAGTACCATGCAAATAGTTATAAAAGTAATATTTGGAAGATGGCGACAAATAAAAAAGAATTAACAAATACATGGTGCTGTTTGGTGCCTACTAGTTAAAAAAAAGTTGTTGGCGAGTAGACGAAATTATAGCAAAAAAAAGGTATTGGGTAAAAACACCTTTATTGAATAGACCACGTTTTGACCTAAAAAACAATCTATTGACAGAATTATTAACAATAGACGGGGAATTCCAAAATTTTACACGTCTCCCATATACAAAATTCTTAGAACTTCACGAAAAGGTACGTATACCATCATTTTTACAAATCATACAGACAATCATATTATGACTTGAACACTTTGCAGATTGAACATTTGATTACTAAACAAGAAACTCATATGAGAAGTTCTATAGGTTCAAAAGTTCGCCTTGCTGTTACTTTACGATATTTGGCGAGTGGAAGTTCATTCAAGTCCCTTGAATTTCTTAGCAGAATATCACGAATCACAATAGGAAATTTTGTTCCAGAAGTATGTAATGCTATTGTGACTATTTTAAAGGATGTATATTTGAAGGTAAATGTACACAAATGGAATACTTATTATTATTAAAAGTTTACTAAAAATACATTATTTACTAATTTTAAAATTAATTAATTATGTCTTGAAATGCTTTTCTTATAATACCTCCAGTTTGGAGTTCTTCCAATTGCGAATGGAAGTCTGTATGTAACGGGACCCACTTTATTGTTTACCCAGATGCGACTTACCTCGGGCTAGCTCAACCGCATGGAATGTCGTTTTAATCTCAGGGCGATTCAGGTTCTGCAGAGTTTGAATTTACCCGTTGCAGTGAAAAATACAAACATAAAATCTAACTCAATTCTTTATTATACATCGTATAATAACCCTTATAACTAACTTAACTACGGCGCAATAACGGTGAACTATCACGAAAAGGAACCTAGTTCGTTTTTGTTCGCTTTCGCTTGATTATTTATGAAGCACTCGCGACCGATTGGTTCGTACCCGGTGTCGTCTTTTAAAAGATCAAAAGGCTCACCTTAAATTGGTTTGCGGTGATACAGTTGGTTGGCCGGATCTACCTCGCGTTGGGTTTTTCTGCGAGTCTCTTCAAAACCAGTAGCTGATTACGCTCGATTAGGTCGATGGCTGTCTCAATTGCTGTTGGCCGATGATTTTAATTTCACCAGGGGCTCTTCAATCGGGACCCACTTTTTCTGTGTTATTTTCCGAGCCAGTGGATATCACGGAGCGACTGCCTCGTAGCTACCCTTGTTGGGTACTGCCTCGCTTTTTCCCCCCGCACCTTTTCTCTCTACCACTTCCTTTCGACCGATAACACGTTTACCCGCACTGGTCACTATTTGCGGCGCCAACTTCTTAACTTTAAACTTAATTCACTAATCTAACTAGAACATAATCTAACATAAAATATAAAACCAATTAAAACTAAAACTACCCAGGATAGCAATCATTTGCTCCATTACATGTATTATCTTGTTCTTCATTTAGTGAATTTTCGGCAGTATACATAACGTAAGGTGTAAAATTATCTGGTGATTGTATATCCTGATTTGTACATGAAGAAGAAGAACGCCGAGAGGTTTCATAGATTGTTGGTTGTAAATCTTGAATTGTATAAATGGAAGAACGACGGGACGAAGTTTGAGAATGAGAGGCTTGAGAGGAAGAAGTCGATTTTGCTGTATATATTGCCAGTAGTCTTCTGTTTACCATTTCACTAATATCCGTTTGCAATTGTAAAGCATCATCCATGGGAATACTTCTTAACTGTGATGCAATTAAATTCCTAAAGTTATCAAAAGTATCTTGTTTGATAAACTGCACAGTTTATTTATAGCAGCACCTATAGATGTATCTGTTGATGTTCCAATTTTCTTCTTTTTTTGCCTGTGGCAAGCTTTTTTCTGTCTGAGTTTGTGTTCTCTTTTCCTGAGCCTTGTTAGCATGAGATAGTAAAGTTGTATTGTAATCAGTCTCTGGCGATGGGCTTACAGCTTACAGTGTCTTCTAAAGACTGTTGGTGAGAAACCTCATCTTCAACTTCGCCTTCCTAAAATAGAAATATGTTGAAAACATGAGTTAATTTTATTTTTTTTTAGATCCCATGTACTGAACATGAATGGCTGAAAATTTCAGCTGATTTCGAAGAAAAGTGGAATTTTCCACATGCTATTGGAGCATTAGATGGCAAACATTTCAAGCACCCCCAAATGAAGGCTCCTATTATTACAATTATAAAGGCTTTCATAGCATTGTCTTTTTAGCTCTTATAGATGCAAACTATAAGTTTATTTATATCGATTGTGGCTGTAATGGTAAAATTTCTGATGGCGGAGTATATAAAAATAGTTCACTCTAAACAAAAATATTCCACATTGCATTATTGGTGACGATGCTTTTGCACTAAACCATAATTTAATGAAACCCTATCCGCGTGCAAAAAATTTGTCTGTAAAGCAAAATATTTTTAATTACAGGTTATGTAGAGCACGCAGAGTTGTCGAAAATGCATCTGGTATTCTGTGCAGCAGATTTCGCATATTTACGCGACCAATGAACACAAATCTAGAAACCACGGAATCTATAATAATCTGTTGTTGTGTCCTGCACAATTTTCTGCGCCCATCAGAAACTGTACCTATACATCCAGCAAACGATACCCTTTATGATATACTACCAAACATTACTCATGAGGGAGGGAATTTTTCGTCAAACCTTGCTAGGCAGACCAGGGAAGAATTTGCAGAATATTTTGTTAATGAAGGAAATACCGATTTTCAAGGGAATAAAATATAGTTCTTAAAACTTTGATTTGTATATTTATGTAAAAAAAAAATATTATTAAACAGCACTTACCTGTGTTATTTGGGAATCCAAATTAGACGTAGTTTTCCGAGGAATTATCACGTCATTTAAAAATATCATTTCATCAAACCATGGTACTGTTGGTACGTACAGGTCATCTGTGCCCGTTCCTGTACGACGGCTGTCAAACATTTTCTTTTTTTCTAATAAATAGGTTGATCGTAGAGAATTAATTTTTTTCTTAACAATTTCTTCGGATAATTCCATTTTCTCCGATAGGTATATATGTGAGTGCAGCCTTTCGTTTTACATTGTTTTTGTATTGTGGAGACTTTATGTTCCACAAACATTCCCTTTCTCGATATACATAATTCAATAAGTTGCAATATTTTTTCATCAGAGAACGCAGTGCGTTTCGTAGATTTCTCTATTTTGTAATTTCAGCTACGATAACAGTAGAGTGTTTCACTACAACAATCACCTGACAGTGTAACCACGCCCACCAAACAGTCGCTGTTGTAGCAGTCAACTGTTATGTGAAACTGTCGCTTTATAATAGAAATTTCAAACAGCAAATTTCTACCAACCTCCACAAACCTGGATTACTAAAGTATTAGTGTTGTAGTTACAGCAGGGGACAATACATCATTGCCTTCAACTTTTACCTGTTTTACCCCACTTATTCCTTCTCACTCTAGTGACTGTCCTTGTTTTATTATGATAAGTTAGTAATTTCTTTTGTCATTTTATCCACTCCACGTAATGTTAGAGACTCGATCGCGATCTTAAAAAATGTAAAAATGTATACTGCAGGCAATAACAGAATTTAAAACAAGTTGTGCGACACAGGTTTTAGTTATTACGTTAAATATGACGAATTTCTATATACTCACTCATATTTTCAGGGCAAAATGTTAGTTGGGTCACGAGAAAACTAAAAAACATCTAATTTCGTAACCCACCATTAAACATTTTTTTTCTAATTTATATGTCAATAGTAATATACATAGAATAAATACACCAGAGGAAATTTTTCAAAATTAAAATTGATCAAATTATAGCAATATTAAGTGTTTACGAGATTACAGTATACCCAGCCCAAGAGATTCATCGTAACATATTACACACTTTGAACATTTTTGTACAGTATCTTCAAGATTTTCTTTAAAATATGGAGCAAGACCGTAAGTACAAACGTAAGCAACTTTTGTAGGTCCTAAAGTAATTTTTTCTGCAATTTTG
Source organism: Limonius californicus (assembly GCA_014611495.1). Classification (NCBI taxonomy): domain Eukaryota; kingdom Metazoa; phylum Arthropoda; class Insecta; order Coleoptera; family Elateridae; genus Limonius; species Limonius californicus. The sequence goes on along the minus strand of JABXWE010024541.1, from coordinate 8,710 downwards.
CTCTCTTTAAACATCTTTTGCATTACAGGAATAGAATTTTGACAAGAATTAAATGACATGTGTGTCATTGTTACATTTAAACTCCATAAAATCTCAGCATCCGTAATATCTGCATTCGTTACAAAATTACTTAAGGCTTGATTTTAGCAGCAAGGTAAAGTTACAATATAGGTGATTTTAAATTACAAATTACAAAATTATAGTAACAGTAGAAAACTGGTTCGCATGTTGGACGTATACAATGACCTTTCGAAATATATGGTAAATGACTGTGGGAATTTAACAGCTTGCAAAGTTAAACAACAACACTAATTGACTACAATCTTCATTTACACTATGTTGCACCTTGTAAAACTAAATCAACTACACTTCTAACAATTCCATCTAATTTACGCGTTCCACAATACGTCCGTCTTTTTAACCTCACACTTCCTATTCTGGTTACTTGTTCTAGTGCCAACTTAGGCTAACTGAAATCCCTATCCTACATTCCGCCATTCCTGTCTAATCATCGGACCCCGATGACTGGTTGCTGATCCAGGGCTTCATGTACTCGGCTGTTGTAAAAGTCTTTAAAGGTCCGCCACACGCACTTTCTTTCTGCACGTCGTAGGTATCTCGCGGTTTCACTTTTATTACGCGGTACGGTCCGATATATTTAGGTTTTAGTTTTTGTCCACCACCGAATTGCGTTCGTTTTATAGCAACAAGATCGTTTACTTGATGACGCGTAGGGGTGCGTCTTCTCAAATTGTAACTCTTTTTGTTTTCTGCCTGCATCTTTCTGATATGTTTCTTCGCTTCATCTCGTAGCTCTTCTCTATCGTTTTCAAAATCTTTGATCAGTTCTTCTTCCAACAGACTCTTTACATTTATGTCTGTTTTCATGTGCATCTTCGTTGCAAACAGTAATTCAAATGGAGTTGTAGCAATACTATGCTGATAATATGAATTTATAATCTGTTGCACGGGATCGACGTACTTATACCATTTCGTGGGATCTTCTAAGGATAGCTTGCATAACACAAGTATATTTATCCAGTTAATGCTCTCAACTTGGCCATTAGCTCTAGGTAATCCTGTGGTCACTTTATGGTGTTTGATACTGTTATGTATCGATTTATAATAAACAGACTCATCCAAACACATTGAATATTAGTTTATTATACACTTTAGTGTGATACGAAAAATATGACTTACATGATTATTAACCCTCCATAACCAGAGAGCGTTTCTAGCTGTTGCCAACCTTACATAACACAAAGATACTAACTAAAAATATAAATTCAAATTCATAACGTTTCTCCTCCTTCTTAAAAAAGAACTCTTGCTTATACTTACAAATTTAATCTATTAGGGTTTTTACTGACCCTACCCGAACGAGTAGTTTTAGTATGCTCTACTTGTTCCGAGTTTACATTTTTTTTCAAGTAACTTTGGACCAGGTTCGTTATGAAGTTTAAGTATTATATCTATATCAGAATTTTGATTATCCTGTACTGGCTGTACTAAAATGCTTCCAGGCTCAGACTTCTTGGGAAACGACAAAATAGGTTCATTAATTGTTGGTGTATCCAACTTAATACTAACTGACTTTTCAGTGGTTTCCATAGAAAGATCTTATTAGAGTGGCACAATGAAAAGCGAAAGGAAAAAGGTTTAAACTGAACTTTATTTAGGAAATAACAAAAAAAGAAAGAACCTCTTTCGGTAAAAGCAAAACCGCCATTCGGCTATACGCTTACTGCAACCACTGACTGACACACATCTGTCCAACCTAACAGCAATAAAAAAAGGAAGATTTACCATTGGCGGTAAATTCAACACACCCCCTCAATGGTAAATCGCAAAACAATTCTATTCAAGTCCTAAATCTTTACAGAAATTGTGAAATAAAATTGAACCCAATGGTTTGGTAAAAACATCGGCTAATTGCCTATCTGAGCTTAGATATTCAGTCGTTATTATTCCAGACTTAATTTTTCCTCTTATGAAGTGGAATTTTATGTCTACATGTTTTAAGCGAGTGTGGAACTCGGGATTCTTGCTGACTTTAATAGCCGATTGATTATCTTCATACAAAATTACACACAAAATTTTCTACAATTTTAAAATCATTTAGCAAGTATCGAAGCCAACATGCTTCACTTACTGCCATACTTAGAGCGACATACTCGGCCTCAGTCGATGACAGAGCGACAGTAGATTGTTTCCGGGAAGCCCACGAAACAGTGGAACCAAAAATTTTAAAAACATATCCTGAAGTTGATTTTCGGTCTACTCTATCACCGGCCCAGTCCGCATCTGCAAAACCTTCAATGTCACTTTTTCTTATATTTTTACCAAAAACTATGCTTAAATTTAAAGTTCCTTGAATATATCTTAAAACTCTTTTCAACGCCTGCCATAATTCTTGGCTGGCGCAGGATTGATACCTACTCAAAATACTTACAGAAATGCATAAATCTGGTCTAGAACATAACATTGCATACATGAGACTACCTATTAGCATTCTACAATTTTTCTCCAGTTCAGGATTCTCAGATTTATCTCTTTTTAGAATATCATGTTTAAAATTAAAGTCCATAGGGGTTTTAGAAGGCTTACAGTTTTGCATGTTAAATTTTGATAAAAAAATTTTCAGGTAATTTGTTTGGTTTATTGATAGCACTCCCCTTTCAACATCTTGAGAGATGACCATTCCTAGGAAATGTATTACCGGACCTAAATCCTTCATTTTAAAATTTTCATTCAAAATGTCTTTTATGTATTTAACTTCCTTTTCATTCGTACCTGTTACTTTTACGTACAGAGAGTATTCATATTCTGAACGTTTGAAAGACATTGCTAACATTACATCATGAAACTTTTCGTACCAATTTTTAGGCGACATTTTGCGCCCATATAAGGACTTTCTTAGCTTACAGATAGTATTCTCTTTTTCTTTAAAACCTTTTGGAAGTGAAATATATACATCATCCTGCATATCGCCATACAAAAAGGCACTACAAACATCAAGCTGATGTACAGAAATTTTTAGATTATTACCTATTGCTAATAAAAATCTTACTGAAGGTAATTTAGCTACAGGGCTATAAATGTCTGAAAAAGATATACCAATTTGCTGAAAACCTCTTGCTACTAAACGTGCTTTATATTTCACTACACTATTATTTTCATCTCTCTTTCTTTTAAACACCCACCTACACTCAATGACCTTTTTTTCACTTGGTTTACCAACACACACCCACGGTTTGTTTTCTTCTAGGGCGCTAATTTCTCTCTCAACCGCTTCTTTCCACTTTTCTGCTTCATTACTTGACATTGCTTCGTCATACGTTGTAGGCTCTTCATCCTCGAAAATGGTCAATAAACTTGTGTCTTGATCAGCATCCGAAAAAACTTCATAGTCGTTCAATCTCATTGGTCTTCTTGTTTCTCTTTGTAAGTTATATCTGCTTCTGTTTTCTTCTTGATTTTCTTCTTCCGAAAAACTGTGGCCAGACCCTTCTTGATTTATTTCATTTTCTATCTCATCGTCAGTCACATTTTCGTTTTCCTTTTCTTCAACTATCTCTTGATAGACATTGTCTGTCTCACCTTGTTTTTCTGTGTCGCTATTTTTATTCATGACTTTAAGTTGCTTTTCCGGTAAAAATATTATGTCTCTGTGAATCTCTACTTTATTCATTTCAGGAAAATATATTCTGTATCCTTTTACTTCCTCGCTGTAACCAACGAATATTCCTTTCAGGTTTTTCGAGTCCCACTTCAGACGCTTCTGCTTCGGTACGTGTACTGACACTCGAGCCCCAAAAACTTTAAAATAATCCATGTTTACACTTTTATTGTACCATAATTCATATGGAGATTTGCCAGGTACCGAGCTCGTACCTGTACGATTTAAAACATACGTGGCAGTGTTTACTGCCTCTGCCCAAAAGCTTTTGTTCATATTTTGTATCATAGAGCGTCCTGCCTCAACTAACGTCCTCATTTCTCTTTCGGCTCTAGCGTTTTGTTGCGGAGTATACACGACTGACCTTTGATGACGTATTCCTTGTTTTTCTAAGGTTTCTCTTACGGTTTCATTCATAAATTCCAGACCATTGTCTGTTCTGAGAACCTTCATTTTGTTATTGGTTTCTCGTTCAGCCAAGGAAATAAATTTTTCTAAAATGTTCTTTACTTCAGACTTGTTTTTCATAAAGTAAACATACCTGTATGATGAGTAATCATCTTTAAGCAGTAAAAAATATCGTGCACCACCCAAAGACGTAGTTTCCATAGGACCACACACATCTGCATGCACCAATTCTAAGGTTTTCGTTGCTCTCGAGTTGCTACTTTGAAATGGCCTTCTGTGTTGTTTTCCTGAAAGACATTTTTCACACACGAAATCTTCTTCGTCGTCCACAAAATGTATACTGTATCTTATCAGAATCTGTTTCACATGTCTCATATTTTGATGAGCCAAACGATTATGCCACACACTCAAGCGTTCAATCATTTTGACGGCGTTACATTCTGAAATGTCAATGTCATTTATCGAGGTGCAATTTGAACTACCGGTTTCGGTGCGTTCTGCAACACATGAAAAGTTTCCCCTTTTGAAGTGCGTTCCGTCATTCACTGTTACAAACAACATTTTGTACAGTTTATTTTGTCTATTTGCAATAGCACGAACTCTACCTTTGTTGTTCACTAATTCGCATCTTTCACTGTCCGAAATCATTTGAAAACCTTTGTCCAGGGCACAACCTACTAAAAACAAATTAAACTTTAAGTCAGGAACGTAGAGCACATCTTATAGTGTTGTTTTTATAAGCTTTTCGCCGTTTGAAGCCCATAAGCAAACTTTCCCTTTTCCTTTAACATCTAACATAATTCCATTTCCTATTTTTACTTTTCTGTCAATGTTTACTTCAACCATGTCTTCGAAAAGCTCTTTATCCCAGCACATATGTTCACTTGCGCCTGTATCCATACACCAATCATCTGTGTTGAGTTTACTTGATGCTCCTATGAAGGCGTTTGTATCAGATGATCCACTTGCTTCGGATTTCTTTCCTTCCTTATCCTTTCGCAACCAACAATTTTGAAAAACGTGATTGGTCTTTTTGCAAAAAGTGCATTTTATAAATTCTTTTCTAGCATTACCTCGGGCATTATTTTTCTTTTTAAAACAATTTCGGGCCATATGACCCGGCTTATGACAAAAATTGCAGTTAAATGTGAATCTTCCAGTTCCACTTCCTTTTTGATACGTGTCTCCTGCACTGGTCAAGGCTGTACATTCCTCGGCGGACTTTATTCTCTCTTCCTCAATGAGAAGCCTCGATGTCAGCTCATCGACTGGTACAGACTCCCACGCAGATCTAAAATGCTTATATCGGTCAGGTAGCGACATCAGAATTTTGGTCATCAGCATCTTATCAGAAAAATCTTCTCCTGCCTGTTTTAATTTACTTCCTATTTCTTTTAGCTGTGTTACGTAAGTTGAAACTGTTTCGTCCCCAAAATTCATTGAGAAAAACTTTTGTTGAAGTAGTAGTAGTTTCATAAACTGATTTTAGTTTTGCCCACATATCCTTCGCAGTTTCACACGACAGTAAATGAGTCATTGGTCCCTGTACTACTCTTGTAACAATGATTTCTTGCGCTTTTGCATCGCTTTTTACCCATTTCGATATTTTCTTCGCCACTTGTAGGTTTTAACCTATGTCCTGTCACTATGTCGTAAATTCCTTGCCCTCTTAGCATCACAGAGGTTTGAAACTTCCAAACTACCCAATTTTCACCAGTAAGGTTCAGTGATGGGATTATCATTTGCTGGTTCATGGTTTTGGCCCGTTTTCACGGTTTTTACTCGAACAACTTACACGTGCAGATTTGGCTGGAACGCGGAGAACGTCTCCGTCTTTAATTTCACAAATACCTTATTTCTTTTGCTTTCTCTTGTGTTCTGGGCCCATAACCTAATAGAGTGGCACAATGAAAAGCGAAAGGAAAAAGGTTTAAACTGAACTTTATTTAGGAAATAACAAAAAAAGAAAGAACCTCTTTTGGTAAAAACAAAACCGCCATTCGGCTATACGCTTACTGCAACCACTGACTGACACACATGTGTCCAACCTAACAGCAATAAAAAAGGAAGATTTACCATTGGCGGTAAATTCAACAGATCTGATCTAATATCATTTGCATGTACAAATCTAATTTTGTTATCAACCTGCACTAAGTAAGTACAATGGCTTAGTATTTTCACAATTCTACCTTTTTGCCATAGTTTTGACTGAATTTTTTTGATATATACCAGTTTGTTCAAAGAATACAATTTGGTTTTTCTATAAACGTCAAGGTTAATTCTAGGATTGTTTATTGTGTTAAAAGATGGTTTCATCAAATCAAATCTGGTTCTCGGTCTAATTTTAAGTAAGCTTTCAGCTGGAGATAACCCTATAATACTTGATGGAGTATTTCTGTATGTGAATAAAAAGTTTGCTAAATAACTAATTATCATATCTTTACTGATTCCTTTCCCTTCTGCAAGAAAAAGTGTCTTTCCGAGACCTTTTTAATTGTTTGGACACCTCTTTCTGCGATTCCATTACTTTGTGGGTGGTGCAGGGGTGGTTTGACTGGTTTGATTCCATTTGCTTGACAAAAAATACTAAATTCAGAGAAATTAAAGGGTGGTCCATTATCCGAGATAATTTCAACAGGTAAACCAAAAACTAAAAAAAGTCTTTTGATTTTAAAATAGTTTCTTTTGCATTTGTACCATTTTCCATCAGTATTCGATTTATTTAGATATATTATCAATAAGTATTTAGAAGGTATAATTGTGATTTTGGAAAAAGTCTATATTTACTCGATAGAAGTTATTAGGTGCACTAGGCCATGGGAGTAAAGTGCTACTATTTGAAAAATTTTGTGTTTGTTGACAAATTTCGCATGATCCTATGAATTTCTCAATGGCTTCATTGATTTTTAGCCACCAACAGTATGATCTCATTAACGTTTTTGTTCTAACAATTCCCAGATGTTGTTCATGAAAAAGTTTTAAAACTTTATTTTGCAAGGTTTTGGGAATAACTACCTTATTACCAACAAACAAACAATTATTTTGTTCTGTCAGCTCTAACTTCTTTTGAAAATAAGGTTTAAGGTAATCATCATTAATGAAATTTGGCCATTCTGAGAGCGTTAAATCAATAGCCTTTGTCAAAATCATATCCTTCTTTGTTTCATTCGCTATATCGCCAGCGTGTAAAGGTACATTATTAACCAAATTAAACGAATATACGGAATTTGGAATTTTTGTGTGGCTTGACACTGGTAATCGTGATAGACCATCGCCATTTGCTACAAGTTTGCTTTTTTTGTGTTTTATTTCGTAGTCATAAGCTGATAAAGTTATGGCCCATCGAGTAATACGCAATGCTGCTGTTATCAATTGTAACGGCTGGTGATCCGTCACCATATTTTCGACCATAGATGGAATTTTTTTAAACCAAACATAACTAAACTTTCACGTTCTAAATTTGAATAATGTTTTTCTGCTGTTGACAATGTGCTGGATGCGAACACAACAGGTTTATCCTCATTGTTTATTCTATGGCTCAATACAGCCCGTACTCCATACCCGCTTGCGTCACAAGTGACATAAATAGGTAATTGTACAATCAAACGAACTTACCTTAAGTGAAGTTATGATTGCAATTATATGAGCGCCTTGTCCGAATAGATTAACACATGTAGTACCCTGATTTCATGCTAGGTGTCACACTATTTAAAGAAAACTGAAAAACCCGCGTCCCTTTTACACTCCTCCCACCACATATCCGGTAGCCATCTTACAATCATTAGTTTAAAGCTCGTTGCAATTTTAAATGGGTTGCAGGTATTGAACTAAGAATACCCTAGGGCTGGGAGGGATTAATCTATTCGGACAAGGCGCTCATATAATTGCAATCATAACTTCACTTAAGGTAAGTTTGTTTGATTGTACAATTATACTTCGCGCCTTGTAATCTAGATTAACACATGTAGATGTTTAAAGCAGAAAGTTGCAACTCCATTAAAAAACAAATAACAAACACCATGACCAAGCAAGAAGCTTATCGAGATGATACTCTTTGTTGCCATACCCGTGATACTGCGGGTACGCTTGATAGAGTGGACTGTAATTTAAATAGGCCTTTTTTATCCCGATGAATTAAAAACACTAAACTCTCCTTTATAGTAAACTTTAATACACAAAACACAGTAAAATTACATGAAAGGACGCCCGCTTGCCGTGACTGGTTTTCTTCTTCTGCCTAAAGACTCCGCTCACTCCCTCTCGCGTGGCATCACCAATCGCCACAAGGGACTGGCGCGAAAATACAAATTCCTACCTAATAATACAGAATAAGTGCTTTTGCAAGCATCCTCCCCGCCTTGATAGTCCACAGGGACTTCAATATAAATTAATTTACATTTCACAGTTGGAAATTTTTTAGATATTACAACACATGCATAGTTAGATATAGAATATATGAATATCGAAAAACATTAACCCAAACATCAAAATATTAAACATTATTCCTACCTAATAATACAAAATAAGTGCTTTTGCGAGCATCCTCCCCGCCTTGATAGTCCACAGGGACTTCAATATAAATTAAATTACATTTCACAGTTGGAAATTTTTTAGATATTACAA
>JABXWE010024540.1:0-19558 GCA_014611495.1 Limonius californicus | reverse complement strand
ACACGAGTGCTCTGGCCACACATAGCAAGGAGGCTGGTCACTTGTTTAACTTTAATCAAGTAAAGATTCTTGATCAGGAATCTAAATACAGAAGCAGACTTTTCCTTGAAATGACTCATATTGTTTGTAACCCACTTAGCATAAATTTTAGAACTGATATTGATAACTTAAGTAGTATCTATTCGTATTTACTCAATTTTAATAATATACATAATGTTAATCATACAGTTAATGCTGTTGATTTGGATTAATTTGTTTAAAAAATCGTTTGTCTAGGCTTCATTTCATTTTGTGAATTTTTGTGCGGTTTTTGAATTTCCCGCCTTCTTTTCATGTTATTTAGTTGTGAATAGTTGGTATTAGAACCAACTTCCTGTGATAACATCTGCACATGACGACTTAAGTCGTGTTTTAAATTGTTTCAATTTGTTTCAAGTTGTTTTAAATTGTTTGTTTGTCTTAACTTATTCTGACACATCTGTGATTATTTGTTAACTTATGGTTAATATGTTAGACCTCGAGTACGCGCTTTGGCGTGATTCCAATGTTAGAACTTTGATTTGTAAGTAAGACCTAACCTAACTTTTATAAATTGTTAACATTGGTTCTTGGAATTCCAGAATCCTGATGAAGAAATAAATTATTTCGAAAGTTTGATTAAAAATCGAATAGTTTCTATTCTTTTTTGCCCCTTGGCCATTAACCCGACATTTGTGTATACCTAAAAAATTGAAAGGCTTTTACGACCTATCTAGCTTGCTTGTCTGAATGGACGAACGTTCTTACCGCCCAAACACACTATGTCAACCTTTTTAGCAACGATTAGGTGTATTCCAGCTATTATTTAACCTGCTATTTAAATTCACACATGCTTAATTCAGAGATCATAAACTTAACTGACAGTCCCATAAACTTTTTGTTTTTCATGGCAGTTTGTTAAGACAGCAATGGAATTTAAATTCATTTATCATTATAATATTATGAATTATTAAAAATAATATTTGTGATTCTAAAAACTGTTCTTAATAACTTTTTTCGATAATACTAGGTTTTCTATGATTTTTTAACTTTTCGCATATATCGTTGATCATAGTAGGCTACTAGTTTGCAATAAAACTATATAAAATGTGAAAATAACCGCTTGAAATGGTAGTATTATTGACCAGAATTTGAAAGCAATCGGAAAACAAATATAGATACAGTGGTGTGAAGGTGCGAACTGAAACACATTGTACTTGTATTATACAATTTTTCCTTAGTATTTAATAAATTTCGGTATTGTATATGTATATTAAGTACAGGGTGATTCTAAACATGTGAGAAGAACTTTAACACGTAATAAACTTCGTTGATTTGAAAAGCTAACAGTTCAAACTTAATTCTTAGTCGACCAAAATGTACAAGTGAGTGTGAAAAGTGTATGAAATCTAACGCAGAAGTGGAAAGTTCGTTTTAAAATGTGTGAATTAGGGTACATAATGAAAAGGAGATTCTTAATCTTTTCTGCAGCTTCAGAACTAGCCATTTGTTTTCCAAAAAATAAACCTTTACATTTTCTAAACATTTTTGTAAATTTAATACTTAAAAAGTTTTTTAAAAGAGTTTCGAATAGAAATAGCAAATTAAATATCTTACACACACACACACACACCTAATTTCCAAATCTTTAAACTAAAGTTTTCACTTCTGCGTCAGATTTCATCCACATTTCACATTCAATTGTACATTTGCCTTACTGGAAATTACGATTAGATTGTTAGCTTTCCAAAACGTTGAAATTTATCCAAGTGGGACAAGAAACAAGAAAGTTATTTACATTTTAGTGAAATGATGTAAAAAAGTTTTGAGGCGCTATATCTCCACAACGGTGCCGAATTAAAAAAATGACTAGGTAATTTAGGGGATAAATAAACTCAGCTATACGTGGTTAAAGTTTTTCGCACATCTGAATCATCCTGTACATTGTAAAACTGTATTTTCATCCCTCTACAAGGCGCAGTGACAATATTAATGAAAAAAGTTTAACAGGAACTGATAAAATTGATATTCAGAAAAACACTACGCACAGAGAAATGTTTCTAAATTAATTATTCGGATTTCTACACATTCACAACTTTAGAACTGTAATCAACGAATCGTTAACAATGAGAAATCGTCCCTTTGAATACTGCATTACATATTTTTATCTTATATTTTAAACGATTTCTCATTACATCAGAGAACTCTAAACAAGTTATAAGTATAATTAGCGCCGTTCAATAAGTATTTCTTTGTATTGAAGTTAATTAGTTGACTAACTTTGTTTCAGGCTAACGACTAGGATGTATTGTGTTCATTGTTGCAGTTGAACATTCCAGGATCTTTCTCCCCGGCGCCGTACCTAAACAAATCCTGTTCTAATATTTCAAAGCGCTTTCCAGAATCTTCCTTAATTTGAAGCAAGTTAACAGCGGATTTAAACACTTTATGGTACTTGCACCTTCTAAACACTTTAAAATTAAATCTGGCAGACGTCTTTAAGAACGTGAAGAACGTCGGAACGGAACAGCTGGCGATTAGAGATTTAATTCCTCTATTCACATCAGTAATACTGCGCATAAACATAATCTCACGAACGGGAGAATGTTGAGTGTTGAACAAACATTGGAATTACAATGGTTCTACACTGCCGCGTAATACCACAGTTTCAGTTGTGTTCTTTGGGTTTGAGTAAATAAAGGATGAATCAAGGAGCACCGCCATCGAACGATGTCGCGGTTTCGGTTATTGTTGTCGATTTCGGATTGCAGGGCAACATTATTATAACTTTAATACACAAAGGAATTTCGACTTGATTGCGCCGTTTCGACGGAAGCCTTTCAGGCATGAAATATGTTAAAAATTTAAAATTAGCACCGACTTGTAAATTATTCATAATAAAATATGTATAATGAACAGAAATTGCTTTAAATACTCTTTTTTGTTGTAGCACTTTAATGCTCTAGCAAACACATGAGCATCCACCATATGAGGCCTTATCGAGGAAATCTTAATAGGCAAAAGCCACCGAGATGTAATTTTATGAGTTTAATCGCGTTAAATTTCACAGCTTCGTGGCGCTTATCTCTTTTACATCTTAATTTGAAATTTTTCAGGCCACGCTAACACATGCATGCCAGACCTCTCTAATTAGAATCATTATATGAGTGAACACGCATGTAAATAATTATTCTCACTTGCTCGTACCTGTTATTAGTTTGTTTGTATTTTTCTAGGAATAGTTTAAATTGCGTAAGGGGTTCACAATCAGATAGAAAAAATTAATGGCTGTTATTTATCGAAATGATTCTAACAACTTCCACAAAGGTAACTTTTACGTAGGTATCAAAAGTTCTGGATATATAGACATAAGCGTTTTCATCTAGCAGACAAAAATAACTTTAGCGCGAAGTTTATCCAAAGGCACTGAAAGAATGCATGTAAACTATAGAGAAGCATAAAGAAATTATTAAAACTTTCTTTATTAGCTAATACGAGGCTTTTTCAATTGAAACCCATCTTTGATCAACTTAGCAACACATTAATAAGTTTCTGACTTTTGAATTTGATTGCGCCTTTTAAAACATCGATTTTGAAATAGCGTTTGTTCTACAATGCAGCCAGTGCAGAGGTGCCGAAAATTTAAGAATGGAATAGGGAAGTATGGATGAGCCGCAACCAGGTGCACGGTGTGCTGCATTAACGGAAAATAATATGACATGTGTGGAAGGCATTATTAGAGAAAATCGTCGAATTTCAATTAGAGAAATTTCATAAATTGTTGGTGCGAGTGTAGGATCTATCCATAGTATTGTTCGTTATCTGGGTTACAGCAAAGTTTGTTCGCAATGGATTCCTCGTCTCTTGTCTAATGAACAAAAATGCTTGCGAATGGGCTTATCTCTGCAACACCCCACAAACTATAGACAAAATGGTAATGACTTTCTTCTGTCAATAGTTGCTGGTGGCGAAACTTGGTGCCCTTACCGAGCCATTCAGTAAGTTATCGTCGATGCAGTGGAGACATTCAAGTTCACCACCGCCGAAGAAGTTTAAAGCACAACCTTCTGCAGGCAAGGTGATGTTAACATTTTTTTCGACCATGAAGGACTCTTGTTGACAGAGTTTAAGAACCTGGAGTAAATGTCAATGCAAATCTGCACAATGAAACTTTGAACAAGATTCATCAAGCAATAAGGCGGAAACATCCAGAAAAACTTACGCGTGGTTTCATTTCGCTGCACGACAATGCCAGGCCTCATGTTGCTAATGTGGTAAAAGAAAATCTTCAACGAAAGAAATGGAGGATTTTAGAGCATCCACCTTATAGGCCGGATCTATCGCCTTGCGATTTCCATATTTTTGGGCCGCTGAACAATGCTGACGCAGAAGTACAGATAGCTGTGGAAGACTTCTTCAATCAGCAGCCACAAGAATTCTATGAGCAGGGTATACGTCGGTCACTAAACCAATGGGATAGGTGCCTGAATTGTTACGAGAATTAACAGTATGTGACTTCTAGAACAGAGAATAGATAGTCACAGGTTTAGGGGATTCTCTAATTACTAAACCTAATTACCAAAACAGGGTCGACACGTGATGTGAACTGTTAGAATAATTGAACCAACGTGTTCACAGTGCGATCTGCTAGGATCTTCATTTCGGGAAAAAGACGTTATTTTAGAGTAAGTTGCAATGAGGAACAACAAAGTCTAGAAACTTCTGCATATCACCTTTAACAGCCCAAAGCATGGGCCGTCCCGAGTACCCAGAATCTAACCGAAACTCATATATTAGTACCCTTTGTGGACGCAAGCAGACTGCAGATTTGTAGACCTCGTGATATCAGAAGTTCTAAAAAAGTCCGTTAAAAAAGGTAGAAAACTACAGCTAAAAAAATTCAGTTGACTGTGAAGGTCTTCCTCATGAATTTTAATTTTACAAAAATGTTTATTTCTGCATCAATTTTAAAGAAAAATGTACATTACACCGCATCTCGAAAACGCTACAACAAAAACTTGAATCTTATTTTTATTGGATATTTTATAAGATTTTGTTTACAGGTGCATTTTGCAAGCAAACCTTTAGGAAAAAAATTCGAAAGCAAAATACCTGAAACACAAACATTATCAAAATACCATTCAAAATAGCTGGAGTAAATAGCGAGCCTATTTATAGTGAAATTTTCAACTTCTTTAAAGGAAGTATCTCCTAGGACGTGTTGAATTATTGCTCTGAGTACGTCTCCACTTACTTAATTCCAAATTTGGCATTACCAAACCTATCTGTGAAGAAGAAATTGGCAATAAAATTGCGTTTTCAGACATCCTACGCGTAAAAATGATATGTTATAAGCAGACATCTACAGAAAACCTAACAGTGTTAATAGACTTCCAGCAATCCCTAAGAACAAATACTTTTATTCTCATCGTTCTCGTGAGTAAATCATTTAATTTCCAACTAAAAGGCCATGAAATTTAATTTAAAAAAGCGGTATTACTTCTTTCATTGGATTTTCAACAAATATAGTCCGTAATGTCATCAGGAGGGTTTTTATAAAATAAGCGCCGTAGAGGCTGTGCTATAAAAAGGTATTTGGATTCGATTCCTGATAGAGAAACATACATTTTCCTTTTCCACAGTGTTTACGATGTACTAGTTTAACATTATATGAGGGGTTATATGCGCCTAGCAGTTAATGCCCTTCATTGTTCATGTCTTAGGGAAGCTACCAACCACTTAAAGAATAATATGAAAACAAAATGTTTATAACATACTGGACATGCACTATGTTATTTAATTAACTAACTTTTATAATAAGCCTCAAGGAAATATTTGTTAAACAAGGTCTTGCAATATTTATTTTCAAATTATAAGAGCAGAAACCTCTTCACAAATACCAACGACTGCTTTATTTATATGAAATTTCTTATAGAGAGTGTAAGCACGTATATACATAGAATAAATAGATTATTAAAAGCTAGAGAAGTATAAGCAGCATTTAACTCATTCTAAATGTAAAGGAGTCGAAATATGATATTTAGCCATTCAATGAAATCCAAGAATTAATTTGTAATAAGTTACAAATAAAAAAGAACTAAATTATTAGGAATATTTGAGTTTAATAAAAGCAGGTATTATTCCGAATTCAAATTTTGGTGCTTTGGCTTCAAGATTCTAAAAATTTTCATGGTAGATTTATTACATTCCATAACGCTTAAATATGGTAGGTAAGCACATGATAAATAGTCAATTACTTTAGTGAAAGATAATACCAATTTACAACTCATGAGCGTAGAGTACTTCAGTTCCCAAAATATGCACATGGTATTTCATATTAGTAATAAAAAAACGCGCTGTACTCTATATAAAACCCATTTTTGGAACGGCGAAAACATATCGACCAAGAACAAAAAGTAAAAATTAAATAATTTGCTTTAGTTACCGCTATAATTTTTATTAAATGAAACGATTTTCTGTTGGAGTAACGCCCCTACAGGTTATTGGAACATACGTTGTAATTTTTAAATATAATTTGTGCAATACAAAATCTATAGTGATACATAATTGAAGATAAACCTTGAACTGCAAATATGACACTACATTAATATATCATCTAGGATTCATTTCACTGGGATTGGTGAGAACAATCAACACTTAATATAAAATAACGAGAGTTTATCCGAATATCTAAAACGCCAAAGAATGAAATTCTAAAAGCATTATGAAAAAGCTAGAAAGCAAAATATTTTATTATTATTAGAAACTAAACAAAGATTACAATAATTATACTATAATAAGACAATGGTATTTATTATGATTTGCGTGTGTGCTACTTGAAATATGTTTCCAATGTGTCTTTCTAACTATTTTTTAGTTATGGAATATAATGCATAGTGCAAAATAAAATGTAATACAAAACTATGTGAAAATAGATAGCATTTTGCAAGTTGGTGCTACCAAAATACTACGCTTTAACACCGAACTCCAAGGAAATCTTTTCAGGCATCGTAGAATTAATTTACATAATTTCTGAGAAATTTCCATTATTTTTGTTTTTTGAAGCCTCTATACATATGTTTTCTAAAATGTATGATTAAATATACTCCCTCCCTCTCACCCCCTCCCTGTCACCCCTTTTTTCGCCCCCCCCCTCTCTCTTTCTCTCTCGGGCGTCGTTTCGCGGGATTGTTTTTTTAAATTGGCATCGAACCCCAATTTGTTTTCATTCGAAAGAGCTCTCTTTTACTTACACATGATATACTAATTGAACAATATACTTTCATAGCTTTCATCATCATCATCATCATCTGACATGGAGCTGACTCGAGGGTCGATCCTGGATACGCCAGGCCCACCCCATGCCAGTAAGGTGGGTAGGAATTTACGGGATAGGGTGGGATCGGGTGGGGCATTACACAACGTCATTAATACTTTCATAGCTTTCAACGATTATTTACAAAAGCAATGTTAATGGCAACATCGCGAAAACTAAAAAAGTTATGAAAAATCTACATAGTAAAATGGTCAGACCACTTTACAAAACCGCTGATAATAAGGAAGTTATCCACGCAAAAGAAGGGAAATTGAAAATTAGTTTTTTTCAGTCTGTATTGAAAATCTCCAAACACCGCATTATCTGGGACACATCATCATCATCATATTAGCCTATTACATCCACTGCTGGATAACGGCCTCCCCCAATTGTCTCCATCTTAGTCTGTCTTGTGCGCATAGCTGCTAGTTTTTGCCGTCTATGGAAGCTATGTCATCAGTCCACCTTTTTGGTGGACGACCGGGTGGGCTTTTCGATGTTCTAGGTCTCCACTGTAAAAGTCTTTTCATCCACCTGCCATCTCCTCTTCTTGCCACGTACCCCCGCCCACTTCCACCTAGATTGGGCAATTGTTATGATGACATCGGTTACCTTTGTTCTCTGTCTTATTACTTCGTTTCTGACTCTGCCGCGAAGTGAGATGCCGAGCATTGCTCTTTCCATAGCACGTTGTGTTACCCGGAACCTTTCTGTGAGTCTTTTGGTCAGAGCCGTTGTTTTCATGTCATAGATAAGAACCGGGAGGACACATTGGTTGAAAACTCTGCTTTTAAGGGATACCGGGATGTCGCTTCTGAACGTTTGGCTCAACTTTCCAAAAGCGGCCCACCCCATAGATATGCGTCTGTCGACTTCGACAGTCTGGTTTTCCTTGCCTAACATTATTTTATGACCTAGGTAGATATAACTATCAACTATCGAAATGTCGAAATCGTCCAACTCGTGTTCTGGAAGGTTAGAGATAATTTTATATTTATCTACATTCATCTGCAACCCGATGTTTTTGGATTGATTTCTTAGGTTTTCTATCATAAAACGCATTTGTTCGACATCCTCGGATATTAGGATAATGTTGTCGGTGAATCTGAGGTTGTTCAAATACTCGCCGTTATCTCCAACTGATTCCCATTCCAGCTTTCTGAAGACATTTTCCAAGGCTAGGTTGAAAAGCTTGGAAGATATGGTATTTGCTAAAATAATGTTTTATTATTGCGTATGAAATGATCACTATTTCCATTAAAAAAATCAAGTGGCTGTGGTAATCGTCTGCTGTCTCTCATCAACTTGTTGCTTAGAAATAAAACAATCTCTAGTAAACATTAATTAGTTGTTTCGAGATTTGGTTACATTTTATGACAGAATTAACGTTATAAAATGCCTCCAGTAAGACAACGTAAAAATTTTAACCTCATCTCCGATTTTGATAGAGGTCGAATTATCGGCACGAAAGAAGCTGGACTTTCTTTTCGTGAAATTGGTAGAAGGGTAAATCGGGACCACACTACAATTGCACGAATATGGTCTGCTTGATCAGAAGAAGGCATTCAGCGACATCGTCCAGCTGGTAGACCTACACGTAGCAGCAATGTTCGTGAAGATCGACTTCTTCGAAGAATCGCTACACGAGACCGCTTTCAAACAACAAGACCTGTTGCTGTACACTGCATGCGAGCTCTTCACCGACGCGTATCAATGGCAACAATTTACAGAAGAATCTCTTCTTTTGGACTGCGATCCTACCGTCCATTCCAACGGCTCCCTTTAACTGCACATCACAAGGCTGTTAGGCTTGCTTGGTGTCTAGAGCGGCAGCATTGGAATCAGCAATGGAACGACATTGTCTTCAGTGACGAATCAAGATTTTATTTGTGGGCAAATGATATCCGTAGGAAGGTACGTCGATATAGAGGAGAAAGACGAAATCTAGAGTTTGTTGAAAGACGCCATACAGCTTTAACACCTGGAGTTATCGTTTAAGGTGCGATTTGTTTCGGTGGAAGATCACCTCTTGTATTCGCCCCAGGCACTTTAAATGCTCATCGCTATATTCATAATGTCCTAGAACAGGTGTTAGTGCCATTCATGCAGACGTTGCTAAACGGTATTTTCCAACAGGATACCGCACGTCCACACACTGCAACCATTAGCAGAACGTACCTCCAACCAGCACAATTGCAAACATTGCCATGACCTGCACGATCACCGGAATTATCGCCGATCGAACATCTTTGGCGACTAAAATTGTTACCAAGAGCTCCTAACAACTTAGACGAGCTGAGACACCATCTTGAGATTATATGGAACGAGATACTGTCTATAAATGTCATTATCAGTGGTTTTTGGTATTCTGTATATTTTTCGATCAGGAGCCTGACCATTTGCAGATGATCAACCGTACTATATCCGGATCTAAAAGCGGCTTGTTCAGGTGATTGCTAGTCGCCAACTTTTCTTGATATTCTATTACATATGATCTTACTGAACAGTTTGTATAGATGGGATAACAATGTGATGGACCCATAGTTTTCCAATCTGGTTGCGTCTCCTTTTTTATATAGTAAAATAATGATGGCATTATTCCACTCGTCGGGTATGTCGGTTTGTTCGAGACATCCAGTGAATAGTCTAGCGAGCATATTTTGATGTTTTTTTCCCCTATGTAGGATCATTTTTCATATTCTGAAGTGCGTGTATTATCTCGCATGTGGTAATTCCTGGGACACACTGTACATTAATGATTTAAATAATTAATAGACAGGCCTATGTAACTATCAAACTAAAAAATAAAAACTGAAGTACTGCTATAATTAATCTGCAAGCAAAATCGTAATTGATTTTAATACACCTCTAAATTGAAAGTTAAATAACTTTTAACACATTCGTTTAAACGGCTTGTGTAACAAATTAATTTAAGAAACTGCGAAGCAATAAATAACTGTTAGATGGCAATGATTCTTACAAGAATTTGTGTTCCAAAGTCAGTAATTTTTCTGTATTTACGGGGATCTACGAGAAACCGCCAAATAAATTAGATGGAACATGAAGAGGTGGTGGATAATGCTGCATGTTGCATCCTACCAAGCGACGTTTTTACGACCTCTATTTCTTCGTGCAGCTTTGGATTAAATGGGGTTTTAGCAAAGACAATTTAGAAAGTTTCCAGGAAATTAATAGCAAATGCTTACACTACCGATAGATCCACACCCATTCGCTAATTTCTCGTGGGTTGTACGCCAAATTGCTTTACAACTTGTAAACAAATTATGTTTGAAAGTTGTCCCAAGCTCAATCTGCTTCTGAATAAAATTACAGTCATTTCATCACGGTCGAGTTGTCAAGTTAAATAAGTTAACCTCTAGGCCGGTTAATAAACGAAGGGCCTAGCGAAGGAGGCGAATGTCTCCGGAAGTCGCCATTAAAGTATGTCTTCTGAAATTGTTCCGTTGCTGCCTTTTAAATGCTTCCTTACAAGTGGGTAGTCAAAGAGACTGATGTACTCGTGTAGAATATTTCTTATTCCGCCCGTTGTCTGCATTGCATCGACTTCTTTACCATCCTACATAAAAGGGACAAAGCTTTATTGAAATGGAGCTTTTTGGTGTCACCAGACGTATTTGTTGTGATATAAAGCAGAATTATTACAAATGTAGATGTGCCAGTTTTACCACCATTAAATGTTATCCTAGACATATTTTGTTTCCTTGATTGAAATACGTATACGTAATTAATTACCTATAGGTAATTTAAAGCAATTGAAATTACGTTAACGATACACTGAATTTATTTCAAGATGCACAAAGATTGTTTAGTGTATCTAAACTCACTGTCGTTTAAGACTTTCCGAAATTTTAAATAAATCGATATATGTCTAAAACACCAAATTTGTATCAATATTTTAAGGTCCACCAAATCGCAAGAGACTGACACATTAGAAGGGTATCAGCAACTGTACCATAGAATTTATTTTTTATAAATTTCGAAATATTTCTAATTTCGTTTTCAGTTTAAAGAAACAACATCTACTTCTGATCGTTTTTAAATATTTTATAAAGGTGATCAAATAGTTTGCGCATAGTGACAGGTAGTTATAAAATGGGGAAAATAGGGTGATGCTAAAATTTGTTACCGTTAACTCAAGTCGCGGCTTAAACTGACATTGAGGCGTACATAACTTCAGTATTAACTATAAATGTGACATGCATTGTCATAAAACATGAACATAAAATGAGATAATAGTAGGCAATGCTGGAAGTGAAGCATTTCATTATTTTTTAAGTTCCTCGATGGTTTCTGTAGTACATTTAGTGTTTGCCTTTTGCCATTCTTTCTGCTAGTGCTTCCTATCTGGCGAAACAGTTGAATTATTTGAAATTCTTTGTAGTCAGCGGCAGTATCTAAAACCCCCCAGGTTATATTGAATACATTCCAAATCCATTGCAAAAAGAAGATCACAAATGCTTCTAACGTAAAATAATCATGATAATATTCACCTGTTTGTTTTAACAAAAAATTATTATAGTGTTGTTACCTAGAAAATAAAATTATTGCCCGAGAACCACTGGACCTAACATTTGACAGCCAACTGTAAATGTAACAATCGACTGCGCCAGCAGCAACCAAAGAATATTGGATGAACAAAGCAACATATATAAAATTAAACGGCGATCTACTAAAATAATTGTTTTAAACACCAGTTATTCATAGTAAGTAGTAGACAAGGAGATGCTACTTCAAAAAGTCTTCTTCTCTCAGTGCTTTATCTCTTCAGAAACGCAGCGATCTTCGCTCCTATGTTTATTTGTCCATTTTAAAGTACCATAGACATAGAGGATCAACAGCTTAACATGGAGGTCCGAACCACGGGGAGGGAAGAGTGAACGCATCTACTTCAGAGAAGATTACTAGGCAGAATACCTCGCTGGTTTGTCACTGCTTTGCGAGGACGACCGGCCGTTAAACATCTAATGTTCCGGTAGCGGGAATTGAACCCTAACCCTTCAGCGTAGAAGTCCAACGCACTGACTAGCCCACGACCGCCTCTAAGAAAAGTCTTAGTAGTTTGCAATTATTGGATTTTAATTAAGACGATTTCCAACACCGAAGTAACAAAATTACAGATTACTTTTATAACAAAATAGGCTCCCAACAAACATGTGTGTAACTTCCGATTAGTAGAAAACCTAAGACATAAGCTTTCCAAACAAATAATAAAAATAGTGGTGTAGGTATTTCTGCCCTCTATCATATCACAAAGATTAATCAACAGTCTTGTAATCGTTTTCAGATATATCTGTTTGATGAAAATTTTTAAAATTCTAGAAACGCACCAGTTTCACAATTGATTTATTATGAAAAATATAAACCCTGTGGTTTCAGATAAAATCTGAAGATGTACTATATCGGGTTTTCAGTGTTTATGGGAGCTAAATCCATTGTTTTGATTGCTCTTATAGCGTTTCAAATGTAATACTGTGGCCACAGTCCCAATAACTACAAATGAGTGCAGTACTTTACCTAGATTATTCATGCTATAGAATTAACAGTGCCTTTGGTCTGTTTCAGTTCTAACTGTAAGAGTTAATAATACATGTTCATTATATAAACACTGCAAGCACATGTAAACAGTAAACGTGAAAACTTGATCGTTTTTTTGTGTTTTGCAGAAAAGTAGCTCGCATTAAATAATCAACAGAGGCAACAAAATAAAAGACCCAGCTAAGAACAATTACTGAGCAGTAAGCGACCATCACTAAATATAATTTAAAGAATGTGTCAACTATAAAGTATTGGGGTGGCTCAGTGGTAAGAAAGTCAAGCTTTGGATATAATAGTCCAAACGCTACCGGGTTCGAATCTCTCCAGGGTCGGAAATTTTTCTAATTGCCTGGGTGATCGGTACTGGGTCCCGATCTCCATTTGCCATTGGGGATCAAATTAATGGCACGATAGCACTACAGGAGTAACAAGATCATATATGCACAAAAATCCACCACATACCAGACAGGTTAAGCATGGTTACGCACGGTAAACTGCATAGTCAGGCCTTGTGGATAGCACAAAGTACTCGTAGCTTAGCCTTGCCTCACATCAAATCGATGGGTCTACGATGCTTGTGAAATTTCCATAATAAAAAAAAACTATTAACTGTCAGTGCACTTTTGTTACAACTGCCACATGAAAATATGCCACAAGCAAATATTTCGAGATGTGGCATTTCTATATGCAATTTTTTCCGTAACTAGATTTGATTTGATTAAGAAAGTGGAGAATAGTATTGTCAATAAAGATGTAGTTATGTCTTTCAACATTTTGATAAATATGTAAGTTATTAATAACGGCAATTCCAAGCGAACTGAGAACCTCGCCTATCAAAAGGTAAACGAATCTATGAGCCAATGTTACAAGTCAACCAGAAATAACAAACAACGATCTATTATTTGATTCAATTATTGAACGACAATCATTCGTGTTTAACAAACCAGCAGATGAAAAAATGTTACAAGCTATTGTGTACAACAATATCTTTATATTCTAATTTTTAATACATCTTGATTAAATTCTTCTACAGTGCGAAGTCTGTATCTAGAACTGGCTTTTTAGCAATTGATGATACACAATTCAACCGTCAACGGTATTATTCGAATTACCAACTAAACATCATCAAAAAGGATCTCTTACTGTAGAATACTGAGAACCGTACTGATATTATAAAAATCCAAGATCGTTTACTACTATAATGTGACTGAATCATATTTAAATTTGCAAAGCAAAAATAGAAACCAGCCGCCTGCTTTAAACTAGCTATGCTCAAGAATAAAGTTTCTATAATTTTCATTATTGCAGTGAATTGCTTCCAATCATCTGTTCTACGAAAGTGAAAATTATGTAAAGTTTTCTAATTTAGCAAGTAGTTTAAATGAAATACAAATCTTTTAAACATTTTAAACACACGTTTGAATTTCTAGACATGTCTTAGTTGCTTCTAAGATACGTATAAACAAAAAGTGGGGTTTTTTTATCTAATTTAACTATACGGTAGTCAGTACAGCGCAGAACAATTTCAAGATTTCATTTAATGCCTAAAACTTAATTATGTTATTCATAATTTTAAAACGAAGATAAAATCATCTAAAATTAAATCGTGTAAGTGCATCTAAATTCGAAGTAATGATTTTTTCCGTTAATTTATTAGCCTTTAAAATAAATTGACCAGATATATAAATATTTTTTTTATTTTATTACTGCATATTTACAATCGACTCCCATATATATTTCTTAATAATAAATGTTTCATAATGACAAGACGCTGTTGGAAATATAATACTCGATTCTAGAATAGAAAAAAAGATTTTTTAATCTGGTAATGCATTTTGATTTCAGATTCTACAATCAAAGTTTGAAAGTAAGTATTCGATATCAGATTCTCAATCCGATTCTTGATTTTAAAATAGACTGAGAATTGCAAACTGATTCTTATGAAATCAATTCTTTCAGAATCGAAAATCCACTGCTACAGCAGCACAGTTACTGAAAATATACAAATGGTTTCACTTGTTGATAATAGCGAATGTACTATTTTGTTATCGAAACAATTACCATTCTACCAGGAACAGAGTACGTTTTCTTTTACAAATGACAGCAAAAAGAAATGCCAGCCACGTTCCGTAATTTTTTGAATGATTGTAGCTCGCTATACATTTACATAGAACCACTGAAACAATAAAGGAACTGAAGCTGAAAGTTTCATAGGGTGACTAACGATGCGTATCAGCGAAGATTTTTAACATTTCAGGAAACAAATTGTCGCCTTTCATAGGCTTTTAATCTGCGTAAGAGCTGGGGTTCCGAAAGAATTTTGCTATATTTCTTCCAAAATATTACCGCGTACTACCTACCGGTTTAGATGTACAACTATCACGTCTCGAATAGCTAGCCGTTCTGGAAAACTAGCTGTAGGTATGTTGTTAATTAAAAAATGTTTATATAGATGTTTCATTAAGGATATAAAATATATAATTATTGTAATTAATTTAGTTAAACTGTTCAGCTATGCATATACAGGGTGTATCAGAAATACGTATAAATATTAAATCCGATGGTAGATTACAATATATACAAACTAGAAAAAACATTTCTTTGGCAACGGACCCTTAAGATAAGAGAAAATAATAATTGACAATTTGACCCAAAATTGTTTGAGTAACGCAGGATAATAACAAAAATGTGAGTTCAAAGACATGTCATGCAAAGGAGAGTAAGACAGAAGTGCAAAAAAATGTCTTTTCACCTGCCATAAACCAGTGCTATTAAGTAGGTCAGTAATTTCTATTCAGTCTGTTGTTGAAGCTGGCAAGCAGTGTTTCTGCCAAAATGGAAAATTTTACGAACATCGAAGTTACTGATGTTGTTCTTATTTACAGGGAAGCTCAAGGAAACGCTCTAAGGGCAAGGCAAATGTACTTAAAGCGATATCCTCAGCGCCGCATTCCAAACAGCCGTACATTTACTACAACAATCCAACATTTACGGGATTACGGCACGTATCAACCACAAAACCATCATCGCGGTCGTCCAAGAGCAGAAAGGGTTGTTAATGTAGGACAGCATGTCTTGGAATTAGTGCAGGAAAGTCGTAGTGTGAGCCCTAGAAGACTTGCGTTTCAAACTGGCGTTTCCCATTCTACTGTTTGGCGGATTTTGCGGGATCAGGGACTATACCCTTACCACGTTCAACGCGTTCAAGGTTTGCAACCAACGGATTATGTACGTAGGCACGATTTTTGTGAATGGCTTCTTAAAAAGTGCAACAACCAACCAAATTTCCTGTTCAATTTGTTATCTACTGATGAAGCAGGATTTACGCAAGAAGGGGTGTTTAATGTCCATCATACCCACATTTGGTCAGATGAGAATCCACACGAAATAGTGGAACACAGTTTCCAACAACGGTTTTCGCTAAACGTATGGGCAGGCATTGTAGGTGGTCACCTTATTGGTTCATACATTTTACCTGCTCGTACACTTTCTACCAGAATTGCTTGAAAACGTATCTTTACAGACACGACGTAACATGTGGATTTTGCTTGATAGTGCTCCGCCTCATTATGCTAGGGATGTAAGGGAATGGTTAAATAATAACTATCCTGAAAGATGGATTAGGCGAACCGGGCTAGTTCCATGGCCAGCTCGTTCGCCAGATTTAAATAATTGTGATTTCTTTTTGTGGGGCTACATGAAACAGTCAGTTTATTCTACGCCAGTGAACACAGTTGGGGAATTAAGGGTACGCATTGAAGATAGGATTCGGCAAGATCCTACGGTTTTCGCAAGGATTCGTAATTCAATACTTCGACGTGCAGAAGCATGTGTTCACAGTGGTGGTCGCCATTTTGAACATTTATTGTGATCCACTTTTCACTTTTGAGGTAAACGTTTTTTATATTTTTTTTAGTTCTGTTAAAATTGATTTAAATAAATGATGGGTGTTCTGAAATAAATTACTCCTAGTACTTTTTCAACTGCTTTATGCGTTTGGATTTTTTCTTTTGCACGAAGCAGCACTTGTTTATCACAAGCCAGACAAGTTTTTACGTGTGTGCCACTTTGGATTTACTTTACAATTTAGGTAATAACCTTCTAAAGCTTAAATGCATTTTCTATGTATCATCAGCAGTTCTCAAACAAAATTTTATTTTATTTTTTAATTCAAAAAAGTGTACTTAATGACTTTTGAAAAATGAATAGTACCATTGAATTCTACTTGAGTCAATCTATTACTGGTTTAAATATTTGTACCTGTATACACCCTGTATACTATCCACACTAATCCGTCAGAGTAAGAGTTGTTAAACAGTCGTTAGTAAATATTTTAATCTGTTACATGTTTTGAAAAATTAACAACAATATTAAATTTGGAGACAATCAAACATTTTCAGTATTAATAGATTAATTTATTTTAAATATAATACTAAATTATTACTTTAGCTACACGAATCCTTGTATAGAAAAATGTTTCGGCATCCTTTACCTTAACAAAAAACAAAGCAAGGGTTGAAACGTAATGCATATTTATAATGGCCATACACATCTTTGATTGTATAAAGAGAACTCTTCCAAAACATAATATACAGGCGATTATTTCCTCGCTTTCTGTTCGGTTGCCGGATACAAAAGCATCGCGTTTGCTTTGAGCGACTTACAAAGGAAAAAAAAAACTAAATTGCCGAACAGCACTGCGCCATGTGCTAAATAGAAGGCTTTCAAAATATAAACGGCACACTTAAGTTAGCTCATGTCCATGAATAATCACTCTTAATAAGCCATAAGGAGTGATATGCGTTTGCACGTTTCAAAAACGCCAGAATGGCGGTTGTTAATGCTCCGGAGTGAGATCCAGACGCCATTGTGATAACTTTCTAGACAGCTCCTTTGAGCACGGAAACTGCTTGATAAAGACATACAGAAGAACCATGCACTCAAAAGACAAATATAAATTATCCTGGCGTTAGAGACAAAAGAATACGCAGCGCAGCTTTTAAAAGTTGCTTCCAGGCACAACAACGCAATAATTAATTTGTTCTTTTATTTACACCGTCTCTAGCAAGGAAGCTTTTAACTTTGTGCATTCTACACCTATTATGAAACAGCAATGCTAGACAACTGCAATGAAACTCAAACTGCATTTTTAAGGAAACATGCACTAAACCGTGGAAATAAAGCCATTCCAACAGCGTAGGTATTTCTGTTAACAGGTCGCGTTACAGTTTAAAATTGGCCCTAAAAATCTAGAAAATTCGATGTACTTTTGGATTTGAATTTTGATTGTTATAAACCAAAGTGTCTAAGATTTGGCGATTGTGAACAATTATTTGAGAATTGTTACGGAATTGATTGAAAATTATTACAGTTACATAGAATTTGTGGACAGTATACGACAATCACTTAGATTTTATGGAAATTATTCAACAAATTATTAAATGCGTCGGAATTGTGCAAACAGTTTGAAAATATTATGGACATCCTACAGGCATTGTTTGGCTATTCTGAGATTCGGTTCAAAATTGCCACATGAATTCTGGGAATCACTAACGAATTCTGGAAAGCAATATTATTCGGATATGAATCAGTGATTTATCTATTATTTATTCAATTTCGACTAATGATTTCTGGAAATGTTGTACATATTATGGAAATTTTTAAAGGAATATCGAAACGTATATTGTTTGATATCCATATTATTTAATAGATATTTACTTTCAGCTATTTTCTACGTAAATTTTAAGAATTGCTAAGTAATTGGGCAATTTTTTCAGAATTTTCACACAATTGTTGTGTTCCTCATGTCTAGTCGTGATTTAGCCCTTCTTCGAAACGTCTACATATGGATGCAACTAATTGCCTAGGTTAGTTTTACCTTTCATATTCAATTAGGAAGGATTAAATACTACGCAATCTGTACGGATTGTTGAAATAATACGGAGGTGTTTGCCAACATCTATCATATGACATCCGCAGTTTCGTCAACTTAGTTTTAATTAGTTACTTAATTACCTGCAACTCTGAGATGCAGCTGCAATTCTATGCAGACACGCTTGTGGGTCATCATTTAAATAAACTTTCAAATTGGTTTCGTCAACAAGATCTATCCGAATGTTTATACTTATGCTTATGCTGTTATATATTACAATTACGTTGTAAAAAAGTTGTAAATAACCTGTTAAAAAGGCTAGCCCAAAATCCACAAAAATTCCTTCAAGAACCACATGGGGTGATTGATGAGTTTGGTCTGCCTTTGACGACAGTAGAACAACTGAACGTTTGACATAAATCAATCATGATAACAGTTAATAACCCTAAATCGGAACATCTTCATTGTCTGTGTATTCAATTTTAATTGTAATTTCATGCAGGAGGCACTGGTTCAACACAATTAATATCTTGGATCAATTTTTGTAAGCCAATAATATTTCAGAACAAAAATGAGCCTTTTGACGAAACCCATACGTACAAAAAATGTACGAATCCACGTATTAGGATATTATTAATATTACTAGTTATACAGGGTGTCCTTTAAATGCCTTAAAAGCTTCAGGTAGAATTTTTCCTTTATGAATGCTTAATACAAATCTTCAAAAAAAAGCAGGTATTTGGAGCTTAGTTTTCTTGTACGAGAGTGTTAAAGTTCATATCTTTAAAACAGAATTT
>JABXWE010024536.1:0-23730 GCA_014611495.1 Limonius californicus | reverse complement strand
GTTTTAATAAAATTCGAAAACTACATAAAATAAATTATAATTCTTGAATGTATCTAGGATCTTTTATTGTTTAATGAAAAAGATACCGCTTAATAGGATCTAGATACAGATACAAGATACAATTTTATAAACGTATCTAGATACAGATACTAGATACTTGAATAGTATCTAGATCCAGTATCTAGATACATGTATCTAGATACTACCCAACACTGGTGGTAGGTTGTATTACGGTCTCATTTTGTTGCATTCTAGCTGTAAATGACTAATTACGATTGTTTAGGTATTAATTCATTCCTTAATAATTGGGGGTGTGGGTACCAGATTAACATTTTTTCCACCAATGTAATCAGGGCCGCTTTATTCATTAGGCCGACTATACACAGTGCCTAGGGCCTATGACCTTTTTAAGGTCTACAACGTTTATATTATAGGCGATTCAAGCTAAGCAATACGCCCTCTGGCGGAATTGTGACGAACTCCTAAAACACAGGCGCTAGTGACAATTCCAATATAATCATTTGGTTTTAATAAATTATTGTAAGGTACATTCGTCTATTATAAAATATATTTAAGCAACTAAAACGTCAATACTTGAAGAATGGAGTTTCCCCCAAAGAAGGAAAGCAATGACAAAACGTTTTGTTGCGTGTTTAATTACGATTCTAAAAGTAAAAGGTGCCGTAACCTAGCTTTTCATTATTTTCCAAAAGCGGGAGCTAGAAATGTTGCAGTAGTGAACATATTTGGCCTAACTGAAATAATTGACCTCAGGATCGTTTAACCATGCGGGATATAATCATTCTGACTTTCATAAAGTTGAAAAATAACTCGCCGTATGTTGTTTTAAGCTTATTGTTTGGTGGTTTATCTTCACAGACGTGTAAAACCATATTTTATACTATGTTGAATGTCTTGTACGTAGTACTTAGTCCAACAATTTATTTTCCTACGCGTGATGAAATTTTAGCAAATCTACCTACATGTTTCAGTAAGTTTAAAAATGTTAGAGTCGTTATTGATGGTACAGAAATTTTTTTACAATGTTCTAATTGCCTGTGTTGTCGAATTCGATCTTACTCGCATTATAAATAATAATTATAAATAAATTATTGGTACTCATAATTACGGCCTAAATCGAACAAGAACAAAAAATACACACATTCCCTAAATCACTACACTGCGCAACGATTTATTTACAACCTGCTGGCGAGTGAGACTGTGTTTCACCTAAAACAGCTGATTGTGTGCGCGCGGGAAAAGTTAATTTGAATCGCCTATACAGTGCGGTCGTAAACTGTCCCCCCCTTCTTAACTTTTGAACGACTTGATATTTCTTCATAAAATTTTGTGTGCTTTAATGAGAGGCTAAATACTACTTTCTAGTCCATATTTAAATTTTATAACTTAATAACTATTGTTTTAACTAGCAATGGGGATCGAGTGACACCTCATTTGAAAGGTATTTTAATTCTGCGTCTGATCCTTGAGTTTCATAAAAAACTATTCTTCCAGAAACAAATGACAGATGATTGAAAATAACAAGTTTATGGAAATCAGGAGACAGCCTGAAAATTTTGCGATTCCGGATATGTTATTGGTCTTGTCGAGGACAACAACTTTTCCTCATGACAGTTTCCCGTAGCTCGTACCGTTCGGCCACCAGAGGCGTCCAAAGTCGAAACACGAATCGACGTCCAGCACGTGTCCACGACACCGCAGCGGGTAGGTCTTGAGCTTTCGGTAGCTTATATGTGAGGAAAACTACCACGTATATGCAACAATTTATTTACAACAATTTTCAGACATCAAAATCACGAGAGAAAATAACAATAATAACTGCACACTCACTGCTGCTGTACTGGAATGGTTTTGCGTACCGTCCCACGCTATCTCATAAGGGTAAAATGATTTACGTCAGCAGCATCGGAAAGTACGCGTTTTCACCAGAGCAATGTGGCTGCTATTGTTCAGCATCCTCTCTGGGAATTTCGGAGGGTAGCTTGCGTCGCTACAGTGCCCCCTTGCCAGTTATAACGTTGATAGAATTTAAGCTTGGTAGCGCTCCGGGAAGTGAATATGTTGTCCACTACGTATGGTTATGGTTTTGGGCAGCTGGGACTGGTTCGGCGTAGATGGGCCTGGGTCTGCTTGAATGTAGATGGGAACCGTGGTGGTGTGGTAAAAGTTTTTGGAAGTGGATTTTCTTCGGCTAGTATGAAAGCAGGTTTCAGTCTGTTAATGCTGATGGTTTCATCTTTACCGCGAATGTTCAGAACAAACGTTCGTTCGGCTCTAAATACGACCGGGAAAGGACCATCGTACGGAGGTTGTAGATGGCGTCAAACGGCGTCGTAACGCACGAAAATATTCTTACAGCTGGCCAGTTCCTGAAATATAAAAGTGGATTGACTACCATGACAGGAAGCCGGTGTGGGTCGCAGCTGTCGTATCCGTAGGCGAAGTTGCTTCACGAAGTCTGAAGTGTCCAGTGCTGGTTGTGAATCAAAAAAGTCACCAGACAAGCGGATGTTGTCCGCATACGTCAGCTCGGCCGCAGTTGTTCCTAGGTCTTCTTTGTGGGCTGTGCGGATGCCAAGAATAGCTGGTAAGTGGTAAGATAGCGTCCAGTTCTCGGTTTCGTTGGCGGTGGAAACGTTCCACCATGCCGTTGGCCTGTGGATGGTATGCTGTGGTTGGTTCTGAGATGTGAAGTTCCCTTAAGATAAGTCAATTCTTTGAAGAGGGAGGACTCGAATTGGTGTTCTCTGTCGGTGGTAACTTCGCGTGGAACGCCAAAGCGTGCTATCCACCCGCTGAAAAATGCTTTAGCTACGGTTTCCGCTGTAATTTCTTCTATTGGGATGGCCTCTGGCCACCCCGTATAACGGTCAATATACGTGAGGATGTATTTGAACCCTGATGAGTGTGGCAGAGGGCCGACTATGTCCACGTGTACGTGTTGGAACTTAGGGGTGCTGAGTTGTGCCACGTAATTTTAGATCGCTGGCAAGCGATGCAGCTTCGGGTCCAATCTTTGCAGCCTTTTTTGATGGATGGCTACACAAAGCGTTTTGTAATCAGCCTTGTTGTGGCCCGAATTCCCGGATGTGATAGACCGTGCAAAGAATTGAAGATCCGGCATCGAAATGGCATCGTAATGAAAGGTCTTGCTGTCAGCGTTGACATATCACAAAATAGATTAACTTTCGCTGTGAACAAATAGATTTGTTTTAATTGTAAAGATGTATCGGAATGCAAAAAATGTTTGAGTTCGTTGTCTGTTTACTGGGGTCTCTGTGATTTTATCAGCTATATCCGCAATTTTTGCGAGGCTTAAATCTGCCTGAGCTACCAATATCGCTTGCACTAGGCAAGCTGTTTAGCCAGAGCGTGCGCAGGAACTCGTCCTGTACTGTGTCGCCGGCAAGGTTTCGAAGATGCCGTAAAAAATGTGACGGCGTCCTGTCACCGATCTCTTCATGCTCCAGCAGTGTTTGAGCCGCAATTGTTGTGATGTTGAGAGACGGCTGATCAACTAATTTTTTACAGCTTCGTATTTGTTATTTGCAGGAGGTGAAGTTATAATGTCTTTTAATTCTTGCGCATATCTATTATCGAGCTGAGATATTACATACCAGAATTTTATGGTGTCCTGGGTAATACCGTTGAGGTTGCACTGTTCTTTCAGCTGGCAAAACCAAAAATTGGGTTTTTCAGGCCAAAATGGAGGAACGAGGATGGAAACTCTACTGACTTCCGCTGCAGGCGCAGGCGGTTGCTCTGTTGATCCGTGTGCAGTCAGGTTGCCATTTGTTGACATTTTACGTTCATTAAAGTTTGTTGCGTACACAAAAAGTAAACGAAACAAAATGTTAAATTAGAACTTACTGCGATCACGATTTTTAAAACGTTGCGTCGCTAGGTCACCACTTTGGTAGGTTATATTATGTGAGGAAAAATACCACGTATATGCAACAATTTATTTACAACAATTTCCAGACAACAAAATCACGAGAGAAAATAACATTAATAACTGCACACTCACTGCTGCTGTACTGAAATGGTTTTGCGTACCTTCCCACGCTATCTTATAAGGGTAAAATGATTTACGTCAGCAGCATCGGAAAGTACGCGTTTTCACCAGAGCAATGTGGCTGCTATTGTTCAGCATCCTCTCTGGGAGTTTCGGAGGGTAGCTTGCGTCGCTACAAGCTCAATCTGTTCGCATAAATACGGCGCATCGATGGCTGGTTCTACCATCCCCGAAGGGGGCGCGGGCGATGCCGGCTAAGATTTTATGCCGATTTTTACCGCGGCCCCTTCGGGGATGTTAGAACCGGCTGTCGATGCGCCGATATGTGTTTCGACTTTGGACGCCCCTGGCGGCCGAACAGTACGAGCTACGGGAAAGTTTCATAAGGAAAAGTTGTTGTCCTCGACGATGCCAACAACATATCCGGACCGCAAATAGCAAAATTTTCCTGGTGCCTTCTTTTTTCCATAAACTTATTCCTTTCAATCATCTGTCATTTTTTCTGGATGAATATTTTGTATGAAACTCAAGGGTCAGACGCAGAATTCAAATACCTTTCAAATGAGGTGTCACTCGACCCCCATTGCTATTTAAAAAAATATTACAAGTTGGCGCCTAGCCGCCATTTTGAAAGGTATAACATTTAAATATGGGCTAGAAAGTAGTATTTAGCTTCCCATTAAAGCACACAAAATTTTGTGAAGAAATATAAAGTCGTTTCTAAAGTTAATAGGGGGGTGAGGACATTTTACGACCGCACTGTATATTATAAAATACATAAATAACAAAAAACAGTAAAAACCTAAAATAAGCAAAAACAGCAAATTTTAATTTTAAATTTTAATAATATCGCAAACCAGTGACGGACTCAGGATTGTAGTAAGCCGAGGTTCAGAAGCGTTCATAAGGCGTCTTTTCAAGATTGATAAATTGTTATTAGCATAAAAATGAGAAAAATATCAGACTCTCAGATTTGTAAAATGAAAAGCGCCTAGGGACTACAAAGGTCTTAAAACGGTCCTGAATGTAATTTGTTAACAAGTAGGATTAAATTTGATATCTTATTGTGGTTTTCTTTTGAGTTGTGGCGAAAGTCAAAGCAACGTGCAGTTATAAGATAACGACATGTGCAAGATTTTAATGTACGGTTATCTATCGCGTTTAAACGCAACGATTTATCTCAGCGATTAAACGCAGCGATGAATCGCTATGGCCCAGATCGCTGCTGATGCACGACGTTCGAGGCTGTGCGAAAGTACTAAACATTTTATATAAAATGGTACAATTGTTAATTATCTCAAATGCTTATATGGATATTTCAAAACCTAGCCAATATGTTTTCGAGCTAAGAGAAAAGTTGAGAATATATGCGCTATTTATTAGGCAGATTAACATTTTTTTATACAATTATCTTAATCACAAACAATATGAAATTTTGAATTTGAAGTTAAAATTATTTGAATAGAATTTCTGGCCAAAAATTTTGATTGAGCCTGTCCTGGCATCCCTCTCATTACGGTCCTGGTTACATATTTTTCTCCAATGTGTACGAACTTTGGCAACCCTGTTACGTTGTATACAAATTTAAGAGTTTTAAACCATTTTTAGAAATGTATGAAACCGAAAGTAGTGATGAAGGCAGCGATGAAGAGGTTCGCGGAGTCAGAACATTCATGCCCATTAAGTTACCAGGAAATTTTAATCCTAATAAAGTTCCAAGTACTGGTAAGGAAAAAACTAACCTAAAATTTGGTGTGAGGTTATGTTGAAGCTCCCTGGGAAAATATTAAATTTGTTTAATTTGAATATTATTATATTGTAAACGTAAATGTTGTCAGATTTCAGGATAATATTCATATAAAGACACATTTTATTCTAATTCTATAATCTGTAGATACAGGGTATTTCAGAAGATTTGTAATCTTATTTTTCTAAACATTAATCTAATTGCATTACTTTTGTAGGATTAGAGTTTTTACATTATGCAATGTACGAAGCAAGAAAATGCCGAACAGTCGCCACTGCTGATATTGATACCAGTAAATTTAATCAAATGTGCACAGTTACTCAGGTAATATTAATCGCAGAGCTTTTTAAAATTGTTTTACAATTTGTTGGTTTTAGATTACTACAAAGCAAGTAGAGACTCCAAAAGTCATGCTTCCAACTAGAGAATGGCAAAACCAGAAAGTGGAAGAATTCACTGAATTTCGAGACTACATCCAACTTAAACTTCCGATATTGTCTGAACGAGAGGATCCTGTTCATTTACACTGGATAGATAAAATAGAACAGGAATATCCAAAGTTTTCTGTAGTAAGCAAGTTTAATGCTTACACACAATTAAAGATGTTAGAGTTGATAATTAAAAAACTACAAAACATCCCAGCTGGTAACACGATTAGTGATGTAATAGGAGTTTGGACACACAGTATCTTAAGCATAATAAAAATACCCATGTCCCCAGACTTGTGTGCAACTTTAAGAGAATTAAGTAGGCAATGTGCTTTAATTAGGTCTAGATTACCCGAATCTGCTGCTTCTAAAATGTATAACCATATAAATTTTTTTATTTGTATTATAGGAATGTATTTTAAGCAATTTGATTTAGCTGATAACTATAATTGATAGTTATTAATACATTTTTTGTGCAAATGTATATTAATATAACAATTTAACTTAAAGGCTAGTGTATTGCAGTATAATGTAGCCAAACTGGAGTGCAGTCAAAGCTCAATTAGTCAGATTTCTTGATTAATCGAATTCTGTTGATTGCCACTAAGTTATAAGTTTCTTTTGTGTATCCCTCGATAAACCGAACTTCGATTAGTCAAACTTTTCTATAAATCAAAGGCTTTTACTGTTTCATTTGATATGATTGTTCTTCTACATTTCTTCAAGAAATCTAGTTGCTAATATAACTGGAGAGGCCTAATCTACACTTGTATAAATGGAAATATACAACATTCTTAATGTCCTTTTGGTTTGGGGGTTTGTAAAACTGTATTTCAGCTGGTCACAAAATGTACAACAGAGCAAATTATGTAAGTGATTTTTCATAACAGAAGTATTGATAAATCAGTAACAATTTTAGTTCTGCTTCACTTTATTAAGATCAAGTCTACAGCATCATGGAGTGCAGCAAACGAGTTGAGAAAGGTTTAAAAGGTAAAAAGATTTCTTTATGAATTTTATATACCAACTAACAGTCTGTCAACAATTATATAAAAAAGTAAGAATTCCATAATTGGTGAAATCAATAATGTGGTAGACACATATTGATTAAATTCTGAATGGAAATGTATTATTTTAAATTTTCTGTAAGAATTAATTTAGAACTATAAAAGCTTTATTTGGAAACAGTTGAGGAAAAAATAAAACCATTAAGAGGTTGCATAGAACACAAATGAGTATGAAAGATAATGGTAAATTATTTGTGAATAACTTTCTTTTAAAGGAAATGTTTAGTGTTGAATGAAAAATCAACAAGTCAGTATTTCTACATTATTTCTAATGTCATTCATTAGAAATTTTGTGTATTTTTGAATTTTTGTGATGAACCTTGAAGTTTGAATCCTCAATTGTAAGTTTAAATGCGCAGGATGGTCGTCTTCGCATCTGTTGTAAGATAAAATCTATGCAGAGAAAAAAATTTGTATTTGCTAAATCACTTCTTCAAGTTTTAGAATTCGCGTTTTAGAAAAAAATGTACCAAGCCAATTTTTTAAATTAAGTTTACCACTGAACCCGGTTACTAACATCAATTATAGCAGGATCTCGCTAATCTGGCACTATTAAAAACTTGGGCAAAGCTGGATTACTGAAATATAGGAAAAATTATGGATATAAAAATATATATAATAAGGAAGCTATTTGTTTATCTATTTCTCACAATGTTTATGTTATTTACATTTTCAACCAGTCCTTGCTTAAAAACATTCTCTTGTCCCCTCTGCTTTAACCTCCTACCTATTATTTGTGCCAGACTTAGAGTACAGTATGGACAGCATAGCCCAATGCATTTTAAACGGAGAAAACTTTCCCAGCGTTGCCGGTACAAACATACCTGCGTTTGCCCCGGAGGAAGATTTAACTGCGGGGGTCCTTCAATAACAATACTATTTGTAAGCAAAGAAATTTGCTTTCTTAAATGTTATTTGATAAATGATTATTAAATGAGCGCCACAATTGCTTAATAAATAAATTACACAAATTAGTTGGTTGAATGTTGGTTTAATTTCAATTTTATTAGCAGTAGGTACTTTAAAATTTAGAAAAGCCTAAATATTATTTGATAAATGATTATTAATAAGCGTATTATTATTAATGTGTAGTAAGATTATGGTTGTTTAATTATGTTAATGATGATGCAAAAATTTGTTACTGGTTGAGAATTTTCACTAATGTGTTTGACAAACAATTTACCAAATTAAGTAGTTTTAAATGCAGTTATGGACTGTGAAGTTAATTTTCATAATGATCATTATCTGTTGCTTATTAATACACGCAAAGGATTTCTTTAATTATCTACATATAAATATTGTCTTCCTCATGGGTCAAATTTTCAATTTAGTTCAGTTTGTCTAAAACCATGGAAGGTATAATAAAATTAAAAACGGGCGAAACCGCTCAATTATAACCTAAATAGTAGGACAGAAGACGAGTCTGTTGATTATATTACAAAAAAGTGTCGGAAATGACAGGTGTATCAATCAGGACATTATACAAAGTACGCAAGGAATCAACTTCAGCAATTGGGATTCAACCACCAAAAAAACGTGCAAGAGGTGAACCTATTTTGAGTTGTCGTGATAACAAATATGGCGGGTAACAAAAAGTATTGTTTGAAGAAAAGTGCATAGCTTTTCTTGACAATATTCCACCTACGCTAAAGGCTATTTTAAGCAATATCAACTCTGATCCCGATGTAGGGGAAGCCGGGGCTCGTTGAAACACGGGGCACCATGGAACAGGCGGCTTTTGTCGCTAAAAATTCAAATTTATTTAGCTTACGCTATGGTTGAATGTTGGCAACACTGTTTTAGGTAACCTAAAAAAATCTGAAAGTGAACTGTTTTCTATTTTCGTTGAAAATCGGTAAGTTATGTAAAATTTCTATGCTCTTAAATTAATTATATTGCAGCGTTGGTGTACAACACCTAATTTTTATATGTTGTCCTAATAAAAGCATGTTGTTTTGTGGTTTGTTTGTAGCGGTTAATTTTGTGAGGTTTGATTTGCGACAGCTGATATTACATTAGCTACGTATGTTGATACTACGGGCTACCATGAAACATTTTTATCGGGGTACCTTGAAACACTGTTTCAAGGTGCCCCAAAAGCAATCCCTACTTATGGATTTGATGTTGATATTTATGGTTTAAATTACAGAATAAACAAAAATGGTGCGTAATAGGAAAAGAAAAACTGAACGAGGCATCTTTAATGAAGAGGATATGAGGGAAGCCGTCTTGCTTGTAAAACAAAGAAATTTCTCTATAAGACGTGCAGCAGAAATTAAAAACGTGCATTGTGCGACCTTATTTCGGTACATAAAAAAGTCTGATGCCAATCCAAACTTAAAATTCAAGCCAAAGTACAGCACCAGAAACATTTTCTCTGAAGATGAAGAAATAATATTGGCGGAATATTTAATAGAATGCTCTAAACGTTGTTTTGGTGTGACTACAACTGACTGCAGAAAGCTTGCATATTAGTTGGCAAGCAGAAATAATTTGCCTGTTCCCGAAAATTGGAAGAAAAACAAAATGGCTGGGGAAGACTGGCTGTCAGGTTTCCAGATTTTTCGACAATCTTGAGATGGTTTTAAGACGAACTAAAGTAGATGCAACCCGGCAGTTCAACTTGGATGAGACTGCAACTACCACTGTACCTGACAACCACAGAAAAATTATTTCAGAAACAGGTATGAAGCAAGTAGCACAAGTAACAAGTGGTGAACGCGGAACCCTCGTCACTACGTGCTGCATAATAAGTGCCTCAGGAAACAGCCTTCCGCCGGTGATGGTTTTCCCCAGGGTGCACTTCAAGACCCACATGCTGCAAGGTGCACCCCCCGGAACATTAGGACTTGCATCGAAGTCGGGATGGATGACCTCAGAATTATTTCCGAGAGTTATGGAACATTTTGTAAAATTTAGCAATGCTTCAAAAGAAAATCCAGCTATTTTGATATACGATAACCATGAAAGTCACCTTTCGATTGATACATTAGATATTGCGAAACAAAACGGTGTGACAATTATCACTTTGCCTCCACATACATCGAACAAGCTACAGCCCTTAGATGTCACTGTGTTTTTTCCTTTTAAGGCTTATTATAATTCAGCAATCAATTCTCTTATGTTGCAAAGACCAGGGGTGCCAGTAACAATATATGACATCGCTGGGTGTGTGCACATAGCTCATCAACGTGCAATGTCTCCATCTAATATCATAAATGGGTTTAAGAAAACCGGGATCTATCCTTTTGATTGGGATATTTTTACCGAAGACGACTATAAAGCAAGTGAGGTAACAAACAGGCCGGCCCCAACTGATGAAAATGGCAGTAGCATAGCAACGAGTGATAAAAGAGAAGCAACCATAGGCAGTGAAAATGATGGCCCAACAAGCAGTAAAGAAGGTGTACTAGCAAGCAATGAAAAAGACCCAACAATAAGCAACGGAAGAAGTGACATCACACAGTTTGTATCACCTGAACATATTCGAGGGTTTCCGAAAGCTGGTCCCCGTAAAGGTGGAGGAAATGAATCAAGAAGAAAAGCCAGAAGCATTGTAGCAACTGACACTCCGGAAAAACTAGAAATTGAAAATAGAAAATTAGAAATGGAGAAGAGAAAAATGAAGTCAAACTTTAAATTAAGAGATGCTGCGAAGAGAAAGGTTTTTGAAGAAGATGAAAGTGAAAACATAGGTTATCAAGCAGAAGTCGAAAAGAAAATGAAAAAAAGGCAGTCACTGTCAGTGAAACTAAGAACCAATAAGAAGCTAGATGAAGAAGACGATGAAAGCGACTCCAGTGTGGATATGATGTTGGAAAGTGAGGAGGAAGCAGAATGGGCCCAAGTTGAAGAAGAGGCAAATTTAGAAGAATTAAACAGTGATTATGAGGTGAACGATTTTATACTTGTCAAGTTAAAGGCAGAAAAGCATGATAAGTTTATCTATTATATAGCTAAGGTTGTGCGTAAAGAAGAAGACGGCGCTGAAATTTCCTTTCTACGAAAAAGTGAAAAAGTCAGTGGTGCCTTTGTTTATCCCAATGTACCGGACCTTTCATTTATTGAAAATGGAAATGTTATAATGACTTTACCAAAGCCTACTTTTTTTGGACAAACAAAAAGACAACAGTCTTATATGAATTTTGAACTTCGATTTAATAATTTAGACATACGATAGTTTCATTATTTTTTCGCAAGCTTAGCTATACCAATTATTGGGTGTAGGTAATAATAAGTTTTTTGTTCGCTGTTATTTGTATTTCATAAATAAAGGTTTGTTTTGACTTAATCTAGCAGTTTTCAGTGTTCTCTTCCTTAGATAACATTTGTTTTAATGTACCCCAGGCTATGTTTCAACCTACCCCGTACAGTGGGGCACCTTGAAACAATGTAAGTTTTTGATTTTTCCTATTTCCTTGACGAAAATTCATTATTAATTAAAAAAATTATATCAGTTTTGGTGATGTTGGACCTAATTTACGGTAAGCACTATAAACCTTTTACCTACCCACATAATAGAGCAAGTTATCTAAAAAAGAATAAAACTGTTTCAAGGAGCCCCGGCTTCCCCTACCCGATTTTTCCAGGATGACACTGTACAGACTCCTAAAGGACATGGGATTTATCTACCATAACAGGACAAGACGTGCACTGTTGATCGAGAAATTAGAGATCATTGAGTGGAGACACAGATATCTTCGTGAGATACGGAATTATCGTCGGGACGATTTCAATATTGTTTACCTTGATGAGTCTTGGATTAACATTGGTCAAACTGTCAATAAAGAATGGGCCCACACCACAGTTAAATCGCACAGGGATGCATTCATTCGAGGGCTGTCCACCGGATTAAAAGCTCCAGCGTCACGAGGTCCGCGGTTTGTGTTAGTTCATGCAGGAAGCAAGAACGGGTTCGTTGCTGGGGCAGAATTGACTTTTTTAGCCAAAAAAAATTCCCAAGATTATCACGACGAGATGGACGGCGAAGCATTTGAGGAGTGGTTCGAAACTAAGTTAATACCTAATCTACCAAATAAAACCGTGGTAGTAATGGATAATGCACCCTATCATAGGAGGAAATTAGAACATATACCTAACACTTCTTCTAACAAAGAAACAATAAAGGAATGGCTTATAGCCAAAGATTTGTATTTTGAAGAAGATTACTTAGAACGCGAATTGTTAGAGGTAGTGAATCCACACAAACAACAGTTTAATGAGTACAAAATCGAAAACATTGCAAAAAATCATGATGTCAAAATACTGCGGTTACCCCCATACCACTGTGAGTAAAATCCCATCGAGATGTCACGGAACCAAGTTAAAGGATACGTTGCAAGAAAAAATTCCACATTCAAGGAAGCGGATGTTAGAAATTTAATTAAAGAAGCTTACGAGAATGTTACACCAAAAAATTGGACGAATTATGTGCATCACACACAGAAAATCGAAGAAAAAATGCGGCAAGTAGATAATCTTATGGACGACGTACAACCACTTATTATAAATATCAATAATGGTGATAGTGATAGCGATATGGATATAGAAAGGGATAGTGATGACGAATAATTTTAAAGGAAATTCCAAATTATAATTCTTGATTTTTATTTACAAATTTTGTACAATTTATTATTTTTTTATAAGCAATATTGAATAAACATAAACTTTCAGTTTTTTATTGTGAATTATCTTTTCAACTTAAGCAATTACAATAAGCAGCAATCAGTTATGTATTTGAAATTAACTGTTGTGTACACAATGAGATTTTAAGGGTTCAAGTAAGAGATTAAAATGTTAAATATCTTGTAGCTTAAACGACACACAATGACAGAAGGTGCGTGCGGTCAAGAATGAGGGTTGGGGTGCCTTTTATTTGAACGGCGGAGATTTGACAACAACGTGCTAGGTAAGACTAACACTACACTGTAAGTCTGGTATAAAATATACGCATTTTAGTGCTGGATTACTGGATGTGCTATTGTACTGAAGTGTCGGACTACAGAGTTTCTACTGTATATCAGTGGCGGCTCGCGGCTAAAAGAAAATAGTTGAAGTGCTGTTATAATAAACCTAATAATAATATTAGAAAAAATATAATGGAATGTCGTCTTACTTAGTTTTTGTAGACCAAGTCTATCCTTCTGTTCTTTAATGCAGCAAAATTGTTTATTATGTCTTCGGAAAATGGTTGATTTTTTATTAATTCTAATAAGAGTTTTTTTTCAATTGAAATATTTGCCAAAAAAGAAAGCATATCTTGAAACACTGCATTTCTTAAGTATGTTTTTATACGTTTAACGCAAGAAAGACTTTTTTCCACTAATGCACTTGTCGACGGAATAGTTAATATGAGGCAAAACAATTTGTAGACTTCGGTAAAAATTTCTTTGTTCGTTATGAGATTTTCAAGTAATTTTTGGGTCTGTAGATTGCGGTAACTTTCAACGGCATAAAGAAGATTTAATTCGTTTTTAAGACGCTGCCATATAATTGACCTAAACGTTCAAATGCTTTAGATAGAGAACATGGATCATATTGTTCGAATTTCGTAGTATCAGCCAAAGACATGAATTGTAACTTATCGCAGTCTTGAAATCTTACTCCCATGTCCATTACAATGTGATCCAGTACTTCATAAAACAAAATTCTATATTTTCATGTAATGTCATTATTTGTAAGGCCAGCGTATTCCCGCTTAGGGCGCTTAGAAATATCGATTTGTGTTACTTCTATTTCGTTAGTATTTTCGAAGAGTGTGTTAAAGAAATCGTCATTCTTTTTCCTCTTTGCTTGCTTACTTGCTTTGAAAGAGCGAGATCTAGGACGCGGTTTTCCAAGCATCTCTATGCACTTAGGCCACATTTGGCCCATCGTACACCCTAACTAAGAATTTTGCCTATCTGGGGTAATTCCAACTTCAGTAGTGATTTTTAACGTGTCACACATCGCAGTGGCATGGGACCTACGGCTTTACTTCTTATCCGACAGAAGGCGCATTTTAAAAACCGACGGTCAACCCGCATATGAAGTTGAGCGGCTGATTGCGCCTGAATTCTTTACTTGCGCGATTCACCATGAACCAATTGTAGGCGTTACCATGGCAACGGAGGTATAAGTGCAGAGTTAAAATACGTTTAAGGCTGACTCTTCACTACAGTTGCACGAGTGTTGTAAGTAAGATTTTTTATGGTCGCTGCGTTCACGTTCGACAGACTGCATTTAAAATGTAAATTTTAAATACAAGGGGACCAGAAAAATTGTAATGTGTTTGTTTTCACTAAGCTTATTGTATCTACGAGTATGTATGCCATAAATGAACGACTCCTAGTAGGTGAAATGCCAATAAATAATTTGTTATGTAATTTAAATAATATTCGCAATTGAATGAAAATTTTACGTGAAGAGGCACTTCACCTACTTCATCTGGCGAGCCGCCGCTACTGTATATTTTTGAATGATAGGTAGTGTATTAAACATTTTTAGTATTCTACCAACCATTTGAATTAAATTAATATTAGTTATTCTCAAAAAAATACCAAGCTTACTTAGGCACCACCTAATAGACCAATGTGAATATGTTAAGTTGTAAAATAATCCATCTTCTCTAATCCTCTTTAGATGCCTTCTCCCTCACTGGAGATTGGTAATCATCATTTGGAACTGTTCTCTGTGTTGTGCTAATCGAATTAAGGATTCTGTGTTGCACACTTGAAATCATTCTCATAAGTTCTTTAGCCACAACTGTCCGTTTTCGCCGGACCTGTTTGTCCTTTCACATAACCTTCTATTTATTAGGTGTAGTAATTTGTAGTTGTTTTTTACACAGATGTATCTGCAGTATCAGCTCTCCTTTTGGTGGTCAAAAGTCTATATGGTTTGATCATTCTTATGAACACTTTGATGTTTTGTTACCTTATCAATCAGTATTTTTAATATATGTACATCTTCGAATGAAAATGTTCGATTTTGTTCATTCTTGACGTTTTCAAAGTCCACCCTTTAATCTTATAAATACATTCCTAGAAAAATTAACGCACTACTATTATATTTATTTTAATGACGAGATATTGATAATTTTTAGTTTACTAATTGTCTTTTTTTTTGTTATAGCTGGATCTGCAAGACAGTATGCAATACACGGCTATGTTATAAATAATAATATATCTGGCTTCAACTTAACTTATAAACTAGTGAGGATTATGTGTCATGTCACACCTCTGTCTTTGAATTATATTCTTAAGGCTATACATTTATAAATTAAACTAAGTCCTGTGGCATCTTTCGTTTGAGGCGTGTATGGATGTCTTTTTGTCCCAGTTCTAGTTTGGTAGCACTAGCACAAAACACCAAGTTCTGGAAGAACTTCTGAGTAATTTTATTGATGAATTCGGTTATTAGAGGAACACCTAGTTCATTGTGAATTTGGGTGTTACGCACAAACCACGGGCACTTTATAGCAATGCGAAGCACTTTATTCTGCATTGTTTGTAGCTTTCT
This sequence comes from Limonius californicus, assembly GCA_014611495.1. Lineage (NCBI taxonomy): Eukaryota > Metazoa > Arthropoda > Insecta > Coleoptera > Elateridae > Limonius > Limonius californicus. The sequence goes on along the minus strand of JABXWE010024536.1, from coordinate 7,953 downwards.
CATTGTTGTCTTCGACGTATTACACCATATAGGGCAGGCGTAATGGAGTATTGGCCGGAGGATTGCTTTGTAAATAAGAACTGAGCATTCGGTTCTGAGATGAGAATTACGGTTCATCAGAGGGTATAACATAATTGTGTAACTAATTGTCTTGCAAGTAACCTCTCACATTTCAAACAAATGATATCAAGAAATGTTTTGTTTTAAGATGGCAATCGTCAGTCGGTCACTTTTACCAAAAATTGATTTAATATCTGTTCGGAAACTGCTTATTAAGACAAGTTATCTTTAGCCATCAAGTTTTTTTTGTTATCGATTGTATCAGTTACGAGTGTTTTAAACTTGAAAAATGAATAGCCCAAGAAATTTATCAGTAGAGGAGGCAGTAACAGCATCAACTTTGCTGGACGGAGGATACTCTATGCGTTATGTTGCTAATGTGTTAGGAAGAAATCATTCCATCACAAGTCGCATGGTTATACCAAAGAGCAGTATATTGTATAAATATACTGCTCTTTGGTTATACGATTTAACGACACAGGATCTGACATTCGAAGGCCAGGGCAGGGGTGAAAACGACTTACCAATCGAAGGGATGAACGTTTTCTTAGGTAATCCGTTCTAAGAAACAGGAGAATTACCTACTGTGCTAAAAAAGGAGCATGTAGCTGTTCGAAATCTTGTGATATCGTCTTGAACAGTCAGAAGACGTTTAATAAATGAAGCTGGATTAAACAGCAGGAGCCCAGCAAAGAAACCGTTACTCACCAGAGAGCACAAAATTCAAAGATTACGTTGTGCCAGAAATCATCTACACTGGACTGTTAATGATTAGAAGAAGGTTTTATTCTCAGATGAAACGAGGGTTAGCCTGATATATCCTGATGGACGTGAGCGTGTCTGGAGGACACGCGGAGAGAGATTTGCAAGTTGTAATATCTCTCCAAGGGTCCCGTTTGGTGCTGGCTCTGTAATGTTTTGGGGGGTGGCGGATCTGCTTCATTGGATGCACAGAGTTGGTTCCTATACGTGCAAGGTCCATGCATGCGGATTATTATCTGGAAAATATCGTAGTTGAACATGTAATGCCATTTGCTCCTTTTGCGGGAGCCAATTTTTTATTCATAGATAATGCTCGTCCCCACGTGGCTAGACAGGTTATCGACTACTTGAAAGCTGTTGATATTCCATTAATGGATTTGCCACCTAATAGTCCCGATTTAAATGCCATAGAACATCAACGGGAAGCTCTAAAAAAAAGGTCCGGAGTCGTATACCCCTACCTGCCAACCACAATGAACTGGTTTATGCAGTAGTTGTAGAGTGGGAGAATATTCCCCAGGAAATTATTGAAAATCTAATCGCCAGCATGCCAAGGCGCATGAATGTGGTAATTAGGAGTATAGGAGGGCATACACGGTATTAATGTCGCACTGAATCCATTAATTCTATTGTTTTCGATTTTTTTTGTTTTCATGTTTCACGCGTTTTCAACAAAAAAGTTCTTAAATCAAAAATGTGAGGTTATGTTTTGCTGATTTCTTCGCAAACGGTTACACAAACCTAATTGATACGCTTTCATGTAATTTTCATTATAATTTTAATTATAATATTGTCATTATATAAGTTTAATAAAGCGGTGGGTTAATTTTGTCCAGGAGTTTATAAATATAATAAAGTAAAGAAAACGCAGCATTTACGTATCCTCACCAAGTTTTTTGGTTTAGATATCCGCTACTTGTACGATTTTTAAGTCTGATAAAAAAAGCTTCTCGCAGATTTCATATGGATTTAAATCTCATCATTTGAGTTTCAGTTTTCATTTAGCCACCATCACTAATATTTGAACTGGCAGATCCTTTCTATTGGTTTATTATTTACATTAATGTTAAATTCAAAATTATTTCCTTGGTTATAAACTAGAAAACACCTACCATCTGAAAAAATATTTAGACGCCTTAAAACTTCTTCAACAAACGACGCTAAATTTGTTAATTTCCAGAATGTAGGTCCAAAGCGAACATGGACTAGCAGTGTTAGAGGCGTTGAATGAGATTCCCCATCTAAGTCAAAGAGATCTAAGCACAAATGAGCATTGGTAAAACTCCAGTTAGAAGAATCCTGAAAACAAATGTATTTCATGCCTATCACATTACTTTGGTGCATAGATTTCATGTAAATGAGCATCACAGAAGATTGCAATGTTGTAATTTCTTTCAGAATCCACATTTTTTGCTTCCGTGTTTTTCAAATAGTGCTTTGTTTAGCGATGAGGCAACGTTCTCAAACAATGGACATAACTCACACTATTACCCACAAGAGAATCCACACTGAATGTTATATCTAATACACTTCATCTATGAGAATTTAACTGGACAAGATTACTTGGAGATGGAGAACTCAATGTGCAAAAAAAGATTTGGTACTAACATGTGGCTGTCCTGCTCACTACAGTTGGATTGTTAGGAATTACATAAATAATGCATTTGGAGTAATTGGACTGGAAGAGGAGCTGTGCACCCATGGATACCAAGAAATTGCGATATAACTTCATTAGACTTTCACTGGGATTGCTTGATTGATTAATAGCAGGGTTTTGAAGTGGATTAGTTAGCCCGGTTTATACTTCGAGTCCATGGTCTTTTGTGCGCCCCCGATTTTTTCAAAGTAGATCTATGCCCTCAACGAGTTGCAGGATATTTATTTTCGAGATTTTCATGTGTGAAGGTTGTTTTACGAAGTGTTCCCCCTAATAGTTGCCGTCTCTTGCGGTAAAGTGGTGGACAGTCAAAGATTATGCGTGAGGCTGTTTCCTTCTCTTTTTCACATAGTCTATAGAGTGTGTTTCCTCTGTATACACCGATTTTGTGAAGGTGTTTTGTCAGGTGGCAGTGCCCTGATACAAGTCCTACCAACCGTCTAATCTGAATTCGTCCTAGATGGAGGGACGTCAGTTAGTCTGCGAGAAAGCGTTCCAATTATTTCCTTCCCCAGTTTCGTCCCTGTACTGCCTCCCAGCGAGATGTGTGTTGTGTAATGGTCCACATTTTTACTCTGTTCAAATGCTTTATCTGCGGATACCGAATACAGGTTCTGGCCGTATAAACGGGGTGGATGCACCGGTTTTCGCGAGGGATGCTTTCTAGTTTCCCTCTACCCACGTGTGCCCTGGCACCCATATGAACTGAACTGCGTTCTTCTCACACAAGGATGTCAGGAGGTGTAGACATTCCCTCGTTAATTTGGAATTAATGCGAGGTGATTCAAGTGCTTGTAAGGCTGCTTGACTGTCAGATAAGATGCTTATGCGTTGTTGAATATATCCGCGTTTTGAATTTTCTTGGATACATTGCATTATTGCAAAGATTTCAGTTTGAAAGACTGTGGCCTTATTTCCCAGGGGCACACTAATGTTCTCCTTTGGTCTTTGCCCATATACTCCGGTCTTTGTGCCTTCTGCTGTGCGGGAGCCGTCTGTGTACCAGACTAACCCCCTTGACAGCTGAGGTGGAGTTCCTTGAGCCCAGTCATTGCGATTATATCTCACAGTGAATGGTTTGTCAAAGGAATACTCTGGAAGGATATAGTGATAGTCGGTACCCGTTTGCAGGATTAGGTTACCTTCTACTACTTCCGGTATTCGTTTGTGTCCATATCGTTCCTGGCTGGTGTGCCAGTTGCCGGTGAATTTCATTCTATGTGCTCCAATCCAGGCTTCACCTTATATAAGCAAATTAGAAAACGTTGAAATAGATAGAGGCATTTTAAACATTTACTGAAATAAATAAATCTAGGTTTTTGCCGTTCTTCACTTGTTTAGTTTTCCCTATAGTACGGTTACCTCAATGGGTGCTCTTCTTGTTAAATACTAATATATTTAATATTGGTAAAACTGTTAATTACTACAATAAGAGATCAACTAGACAGAAAATAAGTGTGATCTATTTCTATGCTGTTGCTGTGATACATCTACGAGTGTGGTTCATCATTTATGGTCCCTGATATAGAAGCAAATAATTTAAACATTTGAAACAATTTTATTTCTCCACATAATCCCCTAAACTTAATATACCAAGGAGCTTGAAGGCCTGTAGAAAAAAACTTTGTCCAGCACTGGCACTGCAAACCACTCATTCACAATAGCCATCGCCTCCTCGTCGAGCTAGATCTATATAATATGGCAGTCTTTGTAAAATTTCAAATGGAGCATTGTGGATAGCATCCATAGAAATTCAGCTCTTATGAGCGGCAGCAAAGACTATATAATTCTATACTACATATAGGTGTCTTTGGCGGGAGTGGTGCCTTGGTGGAACAGAACGCCGCGTTTCAATTTTCCACGCTTTCTTTGCTTTATAGTCTCCCGAATTTTTGGTATACGTTTTGCCTAATAGTCTCCCGTTATTGTGTGACGTGGTAAATAATCAACAACAATTCTCCCAGAATTCCAAAACACTGTTGTCTTTAGCTTTCGGACCGATGAAGGAATTTTCGTGGGGGCAGGGAACCACGACGCCGCCATTCCATACTCTACAATTTCGACTCTGGATCAAAGTGATGAACCCAGGTTTCATTTGCATTTACAAATCTTTCCAAAAATCCATTCAAATCCGTGTCCACTAATCTCAAATTGCTCGTAGCAGTGAGAAACATGGCCCGCTTCTGACCAGGTGACAACATTTTCCGAATCCATCGTGCGCAGATTTTTTTCATAACCGATTCCTCGTGCAAACTTTTCTCAACGTTTTCAGCGGAAAACCCACATGTCTCAGCAATATTAAAAAAAAAAAGTGCGTTCTGAAAATCAGTGACATCAATTTTGAGCAACGGTGTGTTATGAGGTTTTGCTTCAGGATTGGGCACAGTGCAACGGAAACGTTTGCAAAACTTCGGCAGGCCTACGAACCTGTTTTATTATAGATCAACTTAATATTATAGGAATGATAATATTCATTGTAGTGTGACAAAATTTTGGTTTAAGAAGGGAAGTATAAGTTCTGGAACAACCGGTATGTGTACGTGTAACCGGTGATTTGTTTAAAAAAATAATATCTTCGCTTTATCTCTGGTGTCACCAAAAGTAGTAGAAAACCCTACGTTTACTTCAGATAACATAATATTAAGCGTGTATATACGGTGTGCCCTAAATATTTTAAAAGTATTATTTTTCACATCCTCCTACGAGAACACTGTTTTTCGTCCATAATTTTTATTGTTAATAAAACAATCAATGAGAGAGATTTGTAAAGAGGTTTTAATTAAACACATACGTTGCAATTATATTTTTCAGGTAAACTTTACAAGAGAACCACCTACTTGAAGCGTTTAAAAGAAACTGTGGTTTCTTACATCTTACCAACTCACAAAAAGATAGTCAAGTTATAAAACAAAATGTTACTAACTAACAATAGAATCCACTGTTGTATTTCTAATTAATATTTGCATTTTTTTAACACTTCCTCTCAAAAATTAATTAACTAAGTATAGTAACAAAAACATTTGAAAACCATTTGCATAATAAAATAAAACAAACACAATTCATACATTTGCTACTTTACATAGGACAGGTCATTCCGAGTAAATTTCTTAATGTTTGAAAACGTACACGAGCTAAAGGTTTAGTAAAAATATCAGCAATTTGGTGTTCACTGCTAACGTGTTCAACAAATAGCGCACCTTCACTGTATTTCTCACGCACAAAATGGTACCGCACTGCTATGTGCTTTGATCGTTTGTGAAATTCAGGATTCTTCGCCAATTTTACTGCACTTGCATTATCCACTAGAAGCGTGGGAATCACCTTTGACATTTTAATTTCTGAAATTAACCGTTCCAACCAAACCAACTCCTTGGCTCCTTCACTCGAGGCCACGTATTCTGCTTCGGTGGTTGATAGCACGACACATTTTTGCTTTTGGCTCATCCATGTTATCGCAGCACCTGAATACATGCTTACTACACCTGTCCTGGAGTGACGTGTTGTTGCATCACCTGCAAAGTCTGCATCACTGTATGCATCGATTTTGTCCTCATTAGGATCTTGTCGATACAGCAATCCGAAGTCCGAAGTTCCTCGTAGGTATCTGAATATTCGTTTTACTGCAATCCAATCTGAGGTTCCTGGTTTATCCAGGTTTTGTGAAACCATACTGACTGCATACGATATATCTGGTCGTGTAGCCGTTGTCAGGTACATCAATGAACCTACAGCCTGTCTGTATGGAACATCTTCTGTGATTATTGTGTGTTCCTGCTGTGTACTGCTGCAGTCAAATGGCGTTGACACAGGATTTGATTCTGCCATCTCAAATTTTTGTAGAATTCTATCAGTGTAGGCTTTCTGTCCGATGAATACTGAACCGTCCTTCTGCTGTGTGATTTGAATTCCTAGAAAACAATTTAATGGACTTACAGTTACTTTAAATTCTAGTTTCAAATCATATAAAAAAGGTTGAATCACATTTTCATCAGTACCAGCCACTAGTCCATCATCTACGTAAACTGCAACAAGTAATTTTCTCTGATTCTTCACACATATAAATAGACAAGAATCAGCAGCACTTTGAATAAATCCACGACTGCACATGAACACAGCAAACCGCTGATTCCAGCAACGTGGAGCTTGTTTCAGTCCGTACAAACTACGTTTTAGTTTGCATATTCTTCCTGTACCATCATCGTATCCCTCGGGCTGTTTCATATACACTTCTTCTTGTAGCTCACCATACAGGAATGCTGTGCTTACATCGAATTGGGCCAGGCTAAGATTTTCGGACACTGCTACAGCCAATACTGTTCGGACTGTATCGAAACGAGCTACCGGACTGAACGTTTCATTGTAATCGACTCCGGCCTTTTGTGAGAACCCCTTGGCCACCAGTCTTGCCTTAAAACGATTGACACTTCCATCTGTGTTGGTTTTAACTCTCAGGACCCATCGATTGTTGATAACTTTCTTCCCAGGTGGTGGATCCACTAGCTGCCAAGTGTCATTTTCTGCCAACGAATTTATTTCGTTGTCCATGGCCTCCTTCCATTCTGTCGCATTGTCTGAAATCATTGCAGAATTATACGAATCGGGTACAAAGTGCTCTGCAAAGAAAACATAATCTTGTAAATAAGCAGGTCTTTGAATATTTCTTTGACTCAACGTTCTCCTGGTGGGCTCTTCATTTTTTTCAACTACTTCCTCTGCAACTTCTGGTGGTTGTTTAACTGGCGTTACCTCCTGTACAACATCACACTGAGTTGTCGAATCCTTTTTATCGACCAATACCTCAACTGTTCGTCGTAGAATATCTTCCCGCTCAAAAACAACGTCTCGGCTTGTAACAACTTTATTTTCTGCTTCAAGCCATACCCGAAAACCGTCTCGTTCTCCGCAGTAACCAACAAAACGCCCAACAGAACTTTTCTTGTCCCACTTTTGTCTTCGTTGTTTAGGCACATGAACAAAGCACTTCGTGCCAAAAACACGCAAATGTTCAATGTCATAAACGTCCTTACGAAACCACAATTCACAGGGTGTTTTATTGTCTATTTTAGTGGCACCGGTACGATTTAACACATGCGTTGCAGTATTCACTGCCTCGGCCCACAGCTTCGTAGGTAGATTCTTCGTGTGAATCATCGACCGCGCACTCTCAACCAATGTTCGATTCTCGCGCTCAGCTGCACCGTTTTGTTCAGGGGTATAGGGCATTGACCTCCGACAGTTAATACCCTTCGACTGCAATAAAACTTTTACTTCCGCATTGTCAAATTCTTTGCCACCATCACTGAGGAATTCTTTTATCACATGTCCCGCCACACTTGCTTCGTTTAGAAAAGTTTTTAAGCAATTTGCAACTTCCGATTTAGCTTTGAGAAAAAATACTCGTCTGAACTTGGAGAAATCGTCCTTGAAACATACAAAGTACATTGCACCTCCAATTGATGCTTCTTGCATTGGCC
>JABXWE010024535.1:0-21301 GCA_014611495.1 Limonius californicus | reverse complement strand
ACTTCAATAAAACAGCCAATTCCATAACTTCATTTAATTGAACAAATATTACATCGACCAAAACGTTAAACGCCAAATATGAATAGTTGTATGTAGATTTAATATAATTTGCTTGCTCGGGTGTGATTTTCTGGGTGAAGCCCGATCACACCTCCGCCTGATTCAAATATTAGAACTTGAATAATTATTTTTTAACCCTTGTTTATCCATTACCCTAACAACCCTCTCATTTATGATATTTATCCTATTGGAGTTCACTCTCTTATCACGTGTTATGCGTTCACGTTGTTACTGCAAATCTAATGATTCCAATGCCACCTCCAATAAGACAAACATTTTACAAATTTATAAATACATACATACCTAGTAAAGAGATGCACAAATAAAGTATGCTCTTATACTTGCATGCTGTGCAGCGATGGTACCTCCATGGCCTGCTCATATATTTATCATAACAATATACATGTAATAGATATATACATATAAATTGCCACTGTGACACACAAACCGCATACTTATTGCTATTGTGGCACCCAAAAATACCAAAAGGCACCCAACTTTGGGTGCCACAGTGTATGTTGTGGATAAACTCGTCCTACGCTTCAAAGCGGTCATTAATTTCGTTTAACAAAAAATAGGTCGGGAGCCATATTGATATCCATTATTCTGGGATATAAAGTTCAGTTCGTTTATTTTATTATAGAGGTCGCTTTGCTACATTCACGTATATAAAATTATTTAAATTTAGTAAATGTAGCATCTTGCAATGTATATTACCCCCCAAGATTGGTAAGTCGCTTATAACAGATCAAGAAACAGATATGTGTCACACTATGCAAAACATATGTATATACATATATATATATATATATATATATAAGCTGTCACAAAATACAATTTATGAACGTTCTTAATCGGTGTAGTTATGAGAAAATTACGTAAATATTTATTGTTCCGAAGTAAGAACCTGACTCGCTGATATCACCGCCACGAAAGGTTGTGCGAACGCGGATCGTTTCGCTTACAACTGTACATTGTAGAACCCAATTTTCTTCTGATACATAAAAATATAAACGCTTCGGTTTTATTTCTGTTAGTGCGGGGTTTACCGAAACGATAAACTGTTCGTTTCGGTTTACTTCTTTTTTGCTACCAATTTAATTTCTAAAATTTATATTTATTGTAAGTAGAACAGCAACAGCTATACCGATTAATATAGGGTGTAGCTTATAATTATTAAATGTATTGAATGGCATTATGAGGTCATTAGTTGTTGTTGTTTGTTGTTATTTATGCTAATTTCAGAGTAATATATTTGTTCATGCAAAATTGCATGGGCCAACAACGAACAGGCCCGACGGCATACTACCCTAGGGAAATTTACGTCTACCATGTAATGACGTGCTCTCTGACCATATAAGCCTACAATTACTACAGTTAATCAGGCAATGTGATTATGTAAATGATAAAAACATTTATTGAAGTTGCAAAGACTAAAATCAATCAACACGGACAAGAAATGCCATGCCTTGTTTCAATTATGGAAACCTTTTTACTTTTTCAAAAATAGCACTAGTTTTCCTACAGCTTATCGAAGTATTAAGACTAGAAATATATAAAACATTATAAGACAAATGTTATTTCTTCTGTTTTTACCATTACATATTTACAAGCTACATTTTCGACAAGAAAAATTGTGCTTCTCAGAAACATTAAAAGTTGAATCCAATCCGTTTTAATCATCGTTATTATTTAAATTACTTTTAGCTGCAGATGACCAGTTCTTGGCTGACAGCTTGTTCGTAACTTTCTGGAGTCGGCAGGCGGCGAACAGATTTTGAAGTTGGTTTTAGACGAGTTTGTTCGACAGAAACTTCTAATTCTAATAGAGTTACTTTTAATGATCCCTAGGGTCCTCCATTTATCATTCCGAAGCATACCGTAATAAAGACAATATTTCAGAAAAAGGCACTGCCCTATAATGCGGCTTTTTATATTGACTCACTTAATATTCGTTCTGGGCATTCCATTTTCTCTCATCAAGTTTTTGTTTTGCCCAAAATATTAATTAAAACAATGGAATGTAAAATCTCCCCAGGGATCCGCAGCATCACGCTGCTCCTTTATGTATTTCCACCAAGCAGACTTGCAATGAAAAATAAATTGGAACTGTCAGTAAACCGAAATGGGACGTTCAGACTGGAGTACATTCATACAAGGTTGCTGTCGCTTGACGTATGGGAAACTTGCTACTCAGTTAAAGGAAAATTAAAATTAGTTTGGCAACACACATACTTTAACGTGGAAAGTTAAAAATAGTGAAGATGCCAAATATACTCTATTTCAAATGATCATAATATATGTATACAATCAGGGTCTAAAAAACAATTAAACAAAGTGCAAACACATATTACTTTAACAGGGGTAACCCAAATCTTGCTGAAAGCGTTGATATTTTACTAAAAGTTCTACAGCGAACGGATCCATGAATAGTTGTGTTTCTTACAGATATTTCACTACTAACCTATTGAATCCTTCATTAAGGATTTCTAGGAAGCTTCGCACTTTCCTCATATGGCAAATAATTCGACTATTACAAACATTGATCATTCTGGTTCAGTATTTTTCCTAAAAGGAGTTTTGGGCTATAGATCCATTAAACTCATTTTTGTCTAGGCTTCTAGTAAACAATACTTGGAGTTGAAGGGTGTCAATGAATATGGAATGGCTTAACGTGTGTTGGACACGCTATCGATGTTATGCATAAGAGCTTTAGGGCGGAATTTACACCCTTTGGAAGCGGTTGAAGTAGTGGGCCGTGTTATGAACGCGATCGAATCGAATACATCATTTTGCCATATCCTTCAGTTCTAAACTTTAAAGAAAACAAAAAACATCAAACATTACACACCGAGAAACAAGGCCCGCGTGTGACGAACAGAGTCAGAATGTGCAATTTTATTCATGTACGATTTGTCATTGAAATGCCAGGCTAAGCCTTCTTGATGGAGACCAGGGACTTTTTCGAGCTTCTTTGTATCGGGGAATATATGAGTTAGTTCCTGGTCAGTAGTCTTATCCCCCGTTTAACTCTTCGGCTATGGCGCGCTTAAAGTACATATAATTTTCCACTAAATTAATTTATCTTGTTAACATCCTATAGAAAGTTGATATAGAATTAGTTTTAGCGTGAAGAGTTGGATACTTTCTAAATACTATGGTCTCAGTTTTCAAAGTAACAAATAGGTTTCAAATTAATAAAATAAATCTTATTTTTTTTAAATAAATAAATTTATTGACGTCGCAACGTTCTATGTCAACTTGAAATTTCAAATAGTTTAAATTTTTATAATCCTAGTCTTTTTAAAGTACCAAACTTCTTAATATTGTTTGGATTTTCATTAAATAATATTAGAATTTTGACAAATATTAAATTTATAAAAGGCGTTATACAAGGCTTATTCAGCAAGTAAGGACCGATCGGCCGTAAAACAAAATTTTATAGCTGAAAAAAATGTTATTCTGTTTAAATATTAGATAGGAATAATGAGGTTGCCTTTGGCAACTCTACGATTCCCATATCTCCCAGCTTAGCACATTTCTACAATGCTCCATCCTTGAAACATTCCATGCACCAACTACAATTAAGACACCGCAAACACCCTGGGAAAATGCAGTGCTCAGGATTCGTACCTGAGCAACTTTGACAGTATAGTCAAGCGCCTCGGACACTACTCCATCGCGGTCCTCTGATACACTCCTAAACCATTTCATTATATAATGAACATTTTTTTTTTTAAAGAATCGTGGAGTTGCCATAGCAACTCCACGATTCTCATCCCACCCCGCTTACCTCGGATCAGCGCGCGTAGCGCTATGCACGAGTCTAACATGCCCCACCCTTGAAAAATTCCATGTCAGATGCTATCGCTTCCAACGTGATTGTTATAGTACTGTTTCAATCGGATTAAAAATACAATGGTACAGAGGTAGCCGAAATACTCGGTGTCCATGTTATCCAGCGTGTGTATCAACTATAAATTACAGGGGGTTGCTTTCTAAAAAAAAAACAAATTTTAGTAGGTTTTACTCTATAGTTCCTTTTTATTCTGACCAAGGAAGGTGGCTCAGCGATAGAGCGTTTACCTTTCATTCGGGAGGTCTTGGAGTCAAACCCCGGGGCCGTCTGTCTTGACTCGTTTTTCGTTGTTTTCCTGAGCCATACAGCTAAATGCTGGGACAGTATCATTCACGATATTCCATTACCCAATTTTCCTGGTCTTTCTTATCCTTACATTCCCATTAGTGGCTGAAGAGGGGCATAGGGTTCCGATGCGGAACCCGACTGACCCCTATAGCGGCTCGCCCCCTTGTGGGAAATGAACCTACGTAGATTTTCCTTTCCTTTTATTTCGAATTTACAATGCAACTAATTTCAACGTCTTTAAGACAGTACCATTAACTTCTATCTTCTATCAGTTTCTTAGCCACTCTGTTATTTGGCGCTACCTCCAATAGCTCTGGGAAGCTTTTTCTTGCAAGAAACTGCGTTGGCATTGCATTACATAGTGACAATTTAAACACTTATGGTACCTATTGCGGTACACGTTTTTGTATACCTTCGTCATAGAAGGTTACCGCTGGTGACGAAAATAAATTTTGTAAAGTCGTTTCGAGGTCACCGTAGTCGCGAGTTCTTAAAAATTCTTAAGATGGAGGAAAAAATAATATTGATGATTCTTGCCCGCTAGCTCGAGGAAAGCATTCCTCGCAAGATTACCCGTTTTTAATCTACTGATAATGACTGCTTAGCAGTCGAAATGTACATTTAGAGTACAAAATATTTTTGTGAGAAATAAAGGGCTTTTTGTCTTTTGTCACTCGGCCCTAAATCTGTATTTTATGGGGGATGGTTGAAATTTCCTAATTGAATTACTCAATGAGTTGGACAGTGCGAGCCTCTGCGTGTGGTCGAGAGTTACCAGTTCAAATGACAATACTTACTTTTTGTTCTGAATCGCCTCTCTCAACCTTCTGCATTAATTATCGCACTACGTACCGCAAAATCAACCAACAATACGCTTTTCCTGCTCCAAAAAACAAAAGCCATACGCCTTTGGTCCTCGAACGTTTGGTTAGAACTTTTGTGTACGAGTCCCATCGCTAGGCACAATGTAATTCAGGTACTTATTGCTATAAGTTTCGTAACTATGCCGGAAGGTCAGTACAGAGGACATTCGCAGTTGTTTGTGAACATTCATCAACATCTTTGGCATCCACCTCGCAGATATTTTGTGGTGCTGCAGCCAGTTCGTGGCAATTTTATTTTGTTCCTTACATGAAATTTGAGGAAAACTTGCCGCCATTTCGAAAATCGTGAAATGTCAGTTTTGACGATTTTTCTTTTTTACCTTTTCCACAAGATCGTTGTCTACAGAAGGTCTTCCCTCACTTCGTTCCTCATCATGCAGATTTGTTCAGCCATATCTGAAATGCCTACACCAGCGTCTGAGGTTTCCTTCAGTCACGGCCATAATCCTGGCATATTTAATGGTCAATTTCGGCAGCGTTTTCGTTTCTTGCATGGAAAAAACCAATCACATCGCATTCTTCATGCTGGCGAGATTTTAAATCGTACTATTTATTTTAGGGCTTTGTTATACAATTGAATACAATCACAGAATCACAGTAGAATGACGTGTAGCTAGCTCATCAACTGCAGTATCCCCACAATGCATAAACTTACTACCACCTTTAGCTTGCGAATAAGACTACTAACTATTATTTTCACTACTAGCACTATCTAAATCTTTATTCACATTATTAATTTGTAATTGTAAATCGTATGGCCGCGGTAAAGCCTGGTGTCAGACTTTTCAGGTCGCGCTAGCGCTTCTCAGCTAACCTAACGGCTACCACTGTAGTGATACCCGGGACCGACGGCTTTGACGTCCCCTGCCAAACACGGCCGGTCGCTGTTGTTCTACCACTAAATGGACCACCCATTTTCGTAACGAACCGAGCCTGCCTTGTTTCACTTTGGTGAACGTTTGACTACCACCGGTAACATTTGGCTATGCGATCGATATTCACAACTTCGTTTCACATATTGACAGTATATTCCATGCCACATGCCATCGCTTGAAACATGATTTTTGTAGTACATTTTCCGGATTGAAAATATAATGATACCCAGACAAACGAAGTAGTCGGGGTCCGTGGTGTTCAGCGGGTATATAAGCTATACATTTTTTGGAGGTTAATTTCTAAAAAAAATAATTTTGTTAGATTTTACTTTATACCTTTGTTTGATTTCGAATTTACAGTGCAACTAATTCCAATGCCATTTACTTCTATTTTATAGTTTTTTAGCCACGCTGCTATATGGGACCGCGTCGTCATTTGGGAACTACATCCAGCACTATTAGGTAAGGACCGACCTGTAGCTTGTCGGCCTTTACAAGCATTTTCTCTAGAAGTTTGAGCAATATTTGTCCGTAGGCCCTGTCTGCCTAAACAGGGCCATGTGCTTAGATTATCTAAACGTTGGGGCGGACAAGGATTTGATTTTAATGTATTTTGTTGTATGCAACAAATGCATACACCCGCTACAGGTACAAGAAGTAAGAACACTAAACTCGGCTAATGTAGGAAGCGACCACAGTTTGCTGCTTGGAAAATTCAAAATAAAACTTAAACTGAAAAAGAACACAAAAGCAAGAACACATGCACAAAATGTAAACATCGAATCACTGTGAGACACAACTGTAAAAGGTCTATATCAAAATCGACTGAAGGATAAGATCGATAAGAACCCAACAGAAGAAGAAGTAGATATTATGTTCTGCAAAGGTTAAAGAACAATGGCAAAAGAAAAAGGGAGCGTACTTAATTTTTATGTCAACACAAACAGCAGAAGTATACGAGAAATATAAGAGAATTCGCAATGACGCTAAAGGCCGTTATATCCATCTCCTGTTAAATTTATCTGGTAGATAATTTCCTGAATTAGCTGATTTCATTGGCTGAGCCGCTTGTTTCTATGGTAATTATCTGTCATATAAATTTAACAGGAGATGGATATAATGGCCAGACAAATTAAGAACAAGCACTGGGAAATTTTCTCTAAAAGAATATAACATGACTTCTACGAACTTCAAAACAGATATGGCGAATAATCAGAAGTCAAAGGAAAGATGCAAACGAATTTATTAGTACCAGCCACATAGAAAAAGACACCTGGCTCAAATACTTACAGGAACTTTACAAGAAAGAAGAGCCCGAAACTGAACCGAATACGCCAAAGATACTGACCAATGATGAGGCTTTTATAGAAAACAAAGACGTAGAAGTAGCACTCAAAAAACTTAAGAACAGGAAGAGCCCAGTTCAAGATAACATTACCAACGAGTTCCTTAAATACGGGGGAGAAAAGCTAAATCAACAATTAACAACTCTAATCCAAAAAATATTCTCCCAACTTAGAATCCCAGATGAATGGCGGACCAGCATTACGATCATATTGTTTAAGAAAAGCGATAAAAAGTACCAGAAAACTATAGAGAGATAAACTTGCTTTGCACTACCCTGAAGTTAACCACGAAAATTATAACAATCAAAATAAATGAATGTATTTCCTTAGCAAACGAACAACAAGGGTTCAGATAAGGACGGTCCTGCACGGATACCGTGTTCGTTCGACAAATAACCGAAAAGTCGATCGAACACAATAGACCAGCCTTCATATGTTTTTTCGATCTGCAGAAGGTTTTCGACAGAATACAGTTAGAAGATGTGGTACACCTTCTCTATGACAAACAAATACCTTACAACATCATTAAATCAATCGAAAATATATATTCACAAAATAAGATTCAAACCAAAATAAACGGTGAACTAACTGAACACATACCTGCAAAAAATGGCATTCGGCAGGGAGACTCTAAGCCCGCTGCTATTTAACATCGTAATGGACGAAATCATAAAACAAGTACGCAAGCTAAAAGGATATAAAATGGCAAACAAACCCTACGCTATGCAGACGATGCAGTTTTGTTGGCAGAGAGCGAAGATGACCTTCAGAGGCTACTGTACCAGTTTAATAAAACAGCAAAAAAATTTATGATGATAATATCAACGGCAAGGACGGGGATGGCTCAGTGGTAGAGAGCCAAGCTTTGGATGTAATAGTCCAAACGCTTCCCGGTACAAATCTCCCCAGGGTCGGAAATTTTTATAATTCCCTGGGTGGTCGGTACTGGGTCCCGGTCTCAATTTGCCATTGGGGATCAAATTAATGGCACTCCTTGAATTACGGTCACATTAGAGGGATAACAAGACCATAAACAAAAACATTCACACACAACAGCAGGTTAAGCATGGTTACGCACTAACACGGTACCCCGCAGAGCCGGACCCTGTTGTGCATTGGACAAACTAACTTAGCCTTGTCTCACACCAAAAGCGATGGGCCTCTAAGGCCTGTGAAAGCTTCATAATAATAATAATAATAATATCAACGGCAAAAACAAAATGCTTGACTACCTCCAAGACACCGATTATATACAAGCTTATGGTCGATGATAAAATCATACAACAAGAAATGAAGTTTAAATATCTGGACATCGAAATATCTGTCTACAGGGATGTTGAGGAGGAGATAAGGAGCCAAGCTGCAAAAGCGACAAGGGCAGCGGCATACCTAAACGACAGGATGCGGCGAAATAAACATATTAGGATCGAAGCTAAATCCCGGATCTACAAGACAACAATTAGACCTATACTAACGAATACAGCAGATACTTGACCCGACACAACAAAGAGAATACTAGAGACAACTGAAATGAAAACAGTGCGCAGAATAGCCGGAAAAGCACTAATGGATAGAGAAAGAAATGATGACATCAGACAAACATGTAACACAGATTACATCAATGACTGGGTATTAGATAGAAAGACAAAATGGAATGAACACATTGATCGCATGGCGAAAGAAAGAATTGCGAAGATAACAAGGGACAAATCACCATCAGGACGAAGGTGCATCGGAAGACCTCGAAAACGATGGAGTGACAACCTTCCAAACGAATAAATGGAGGCACAATTGCAAAGAAAAAACAAGCAATCATGTCTAGATGCGGAAGGAAGAAGAAGAGGTAAATCGTTTGCCAGGTCAATAATACTTAATCTGTCTGTTAGCTGTTTGTGAACCCATACAAACTAACGTTTCGCAAGACAGCAGCTTGCATCTTAAGAGTGTATATAGAACATAGCATAAGCCGATTAAGTATTATTGTCCTGGCAAACAAAATACATTAAGATCAAATCCTTGACCGTCCCAAGGTTTAAATAATCTAAACACACGGCCCTGTTTAGGCAGGCAGAGCTTACAGACAAATATTGCTCAAACTTCTAAAGTAAATGCTTGCAAAGACAGGCAAGCTATAGGTCGATACTTACCTGATAATGCTGGGTGCAGTTCCCAAATGACGATGCGGTCTAAGGCAAAAGTAAATAATAATATTGACAGTTCGAAAAACCGCGAAAGCCTCAAAGAATATTTGTTGTGATATTCTTTCAACTAACTCGTGTGATGTACTGAGAAATCGAATTATAAGAAAATTTCCAGAGTTAACGCAAACTTCCCTATTGAAAAATACAGCAGTTTTCGCGAGTATGACGTGAAAATTAATCGTAGTCCCCCACAGTGACGCCATAATTCAAAATTTTCCTACTATTTTATGTCTAATCGGGGTTATTTCCATCGGCAGTTCTGTACCCGACGGTGTGTAATAAAACGATTCCGTAGGGCGCAAGAAGCCAATTCATATGGTTTATATGAAGTTAGAAATGGTACGTCAGTGTTCTTGTACTCCCCCAGTTATTTATTAGGGCAGCCTAATTAAATTTAACGTACGTTGTGTTCTTGTTGAGCTATTGGACAAATCGTTTCTGTGATATGGGAAATAAGTTCGGTTTACATGTTTTCATTTATGTGCAGGTTGTACGTGCTGCCAGTCCCGTTTTATTACGAGTCATCACCTTGGGAGCATTTTTCATCTACTGTACGGTAAGCAGGTGCAATTTTTCTTAACAAAACCAGAAGTTATACGAGAAAAACATCAAGCCAGAAATTAAGTGCTCACTGTTTGTCGAGTAAAGTAATGGTAACATAGTCTATAATACGTGATATACTTAGTAAGTAATTTTTACTTAAGAGACTACAAATTAATTAATTCCAAGCAAAGTTAAGTTTCACTATTGAGAAAATGTAAACGGATTATACTAATTTATTTAAATGATTTTATTTATCAGGTAGCAATCCTGCAGACACTGTATACGTTCAACAAACCTGGTTTTTCAAACTTAGTTTGGCGTTCAACAGGCGTATATTGTCGCGTCGTCTGTATTTTGTTGGGAATAACGAATTCTGTGTAATCCGGCATTGTACTTTTGAACTCGGTCTCACGGTTCTGTCTCTAACTTTATTTAGCGTTTGCGTTTTATGAGTTGGAATACAATTTTAATTTGAATGCGAGTTTCTGTTTGTGAATTTTGTAAAGGTTGCTCTTGGTCAGCGTGGTCCAAATGCACTTACAAAGTTACCAGAGTGTTAAAACTAATTTATTTCAGACAATAGTGATGTACCCAAGGCCCAATGTGTACACCTGCACGGCAAGAGTTTGGCTACGAGAAATTGGTTTTTCGCTTACATACGGCGCTCTCATGTTGAAAACCTGGAGGTAAGTCCATACGCTTATTTGCTAATTTTTCAACGCCGCCGTTGTGGTTATTAAGACCGACTGCGAAGGTGGTCATGGTCGAACACTAACTTAGAATTATATGCGTTACTATAGAACCGCAGGGTTCTTTTCATCGAGCTTTTCCACTTTTTTATTTATGGAACAAGCATTTGCTTTTACCACCATAATGAGCAAAACGATTTGAACTGGAAATAAATAAGCTTTTATAACCAAACGTGTCTTTTTCTTCGCATTATACGCTCCACGACGTGTGATACTGCCTTTTAATTTTCAGTAACTTGACAGAATTTTCCAGCTGAGAGTGAAACTAGCAGAGCTGCTAACATTTAAGTACTAAGCGAACTTCTCGCTGCTTATCATGCATACAAATGACTCGCTAATTCATGCATATTAACACCGTTTAATCAGCTATAGAAACTCTACATGTTATGTACTTTCAGAATTTCCGTTATTTTTCGAGTCCGTTCCGCAAAGGCGGTCAAGATAACAGATGTTAATCTCCTGAAACGTCTCGGCGTTATTGTCGCCGTCTTCAGCATGTTTTTGGTGATCCGCACGCTTGTAGCGCCTCCGGTGGTCATCGTTGGCCGGACCGCGGACGACCTTAAGGCTTATTTATGCCGCACCGACTGGTGGGACCACTCATTCACCACACGTAAGTTTATCTTAGTATATGTTTTATAGTAAATGATAGCAAACCCCAATCTGCTTCCCCTATTATTTCTTGTCGTAAAATGCCTTTAACTGAACGTTATTACAAATATACAGCTCTACCAATAAAAGTAAGAGACTGAAATGTCCAGAAGAAAGAGAAGGAGATCGATCGAACTAAAACAACTAGTTGCAGTAAACCTCCACTCGACTGCATATTCAACTTTTATTTTATTAACTGTACGATAAAGTTCACCGTATATCAATAACAATTCTAAAGCAACATATTACGCTCACCCCTGCAGGGCTTTGCATATTACCTACCACACATTTATTACCTCCAGCTTTACATTAAGTTAGATGGAGATTACTGCAGCTCCAAACAGTTGTAATTTTAATGTCATTTTATAGTTGTCCTAGGATAGACAAACACAATTAGTTAAATAAGCAATCTTCTGGAAGAATATTTTACTTTTACAGTACAATCAGCAAACTTGTCGACGGGGGTTTACTGTGGAAAACCAATCTACTGTCTTTATTTAAGCCATACTGTTTATAATTCATTATGAAGCTTTCACAGGCCCATCGCTGTTTAGTGTGAGACAAGGCTAAGTTAGTTTGTGCAATGCACAACATTGCCCGACTCTGCGGGTTACCGTGTTGGTGCGTAACCCACTGGTGTGTGTAGATGTTTTTGTTTATGGTCTTGTTACTTCTCTAATGCGACCGTAATTCGAGGAGTGCCATTAATTTGATCCCCAATGGCAAATGGAGACCGGGACCCAGTACCGACTACCCAGGGAATTAGAAAAATTTCCGACCCTGGAGAGATTCGAAGCGGGAAGCGTTTGGACTATTACATCCAAAGCTTGGCTCTCTACCACTGAGCCATCCCCGCCCTTTTACTGTTTATAAAACTAAGAACAATTATTCAATATTTAAATGCAATTCAGTTGCAACAATTATTTTTACTTTGCAACATACAATAATAATAATTTCTGAATTCAAAACAATCGTAAGGATTATGTTCTTCGTATGACTTTCTTAGGATTATTCTCACGTGCTAAAAGTGAGTGTCAGCTGAATGGATTCTCCACACGTTCATTTAATAATATACAGTGAGTTCACAATGAAAGGAATAAATTCAATAAAATGGAGGCAATTGTTTTTGTTGAAAAACTCTCGGACACATCAATTTAGATTTTTGAATTCACATTTTTTGGCCCGTGTGTCAACTCAATTGCACCTCCGGTTTTCCCGAAAGTGCCACCAACTTTCTTATTTCAAAACAACACCCTGTATTTTTAACAGATTTGGATAGCTAATCAATAAGCATTTTCAGTAAATCCAAATTTGACACATTTATCATGAAAATTTACAGAAATATTTATTAAAATGTATCTTCTGGAAAAAATCACTCTGTACGTACAAGGCAATTTTACTTAGTAATAGTTGCTACAAAAGTTAATGATTTTGATAGAATTACTGGTATAGCTGGACCAAAGTTTTAGTATCGAATATTAAGCGTTGACTTAAGGATAAGCTGCAAGTGTTAGGGTTGTTGCAGGTAGGCGATCATGTACGTATTCAGGAAAATTTGGGAATGGATAAATCAATATGTTATGCAACCAGAAATGCTTAAAATAATATTTTATTTTTAAATTACATAATATATACATTTGACACTAATATTATTATACGCAAATCTACATTTTATTTACTCAGACTCAATGTCTCTAAATTCTGAGGTATCAGAACCAGCTTCTAAATTAATTATTAAAGGTTTGATTTCATATTTTGGAGCATACTTCTGTTAGACCTTAACGATGTGTTCCATGCAATTTTTCCAATGTTTATCAATTTCACAAGCAGCATTTCTGATAGGACGCAGAACATTGTAGCTTAACCTATGAGAAGTATTTTTTTTCTGACGTTTGTTTTCAAAGTGCTCCACATTATTCCGATCGGATTAAATTCGCAAAAGTAGGAGGGTATTCTCTTTTGCTGATAATTTTAAACAGTTGTTAATGAAACCATTTTCACTATCAGCATGTATAATTATTATGCGCTTTCCTCCAAAAGTTGGAACATCTGTGACGACTTTCGTTGAATTATCAGTCCAACCTTTTCTAATGATGTCATGAGTATCATACCACGATTCATCTTTTTTTTTAATTCATTCATGCTACCGTCCCCCTCACCGGAACCGCTTTCACATTACTTCAGGGGGATGCGGGCGTCCCTTAAACACTAACCATTCATGCAACATGCACCCTAAACTTAACTAAGCGAAATGGGGTCACCCCAGTCGAGATTTGAACACCCAGCGTATCGACTGCATTTCGTTGTGGCCTAGAGTGGCTACGCGTTCCCGCACTACTCCATCAAGGCCCCTACCATGATTCATCTAACCAAAGTATTGATCAATTTTGCCTACGGTATAAATTCGTATTCGTCCCGTAATCCTACAATGCAATCGCTTTATATTATGTATTGCCGTTTATTTATAACTTTAAACTTAAATGCCATATCTGTTATCTTCTTCTCCTTCTTCTTCTAGAATCCTTATACCCGTAGGGTGTCGGATTATTGTCTTGCGATTTCTTGACCCAATTTCTCCATCCCCTCTGGTCCATCGCCAGTGCTTTCATCTCGTCTTTCGTCTTTCCTCTTTGTCTGCCTAAATCCTCTATTCTTTGTAGCCAGTTCTTTCTGGGTCTTCCTGTTCTTCTTTTCCCCATTCTGCCTGTCTCCATTATCTTCTTAACTAGTTTTGGTCCATTACTAGTATATGACCGTACCAGTTTAGTTGTTTCCTATTATCAAATACCGTAATGTTTCTGGACTTTTGTAAAGAAAGTACATTTGTTTACTAATATTTCGCTTAAAAATTAAAAATAGTATCTCTTACGATTTCCCTGATTCCTACATCAATCCTAGAAAATTTCCGAGTAGTTCTTTTCTTGCGGAGCGTAACACGCCCATTGTCTATAATTTTTTTCACTGTACTGTAGGGGACTTGTGTTACTTCTGCAACCAGTTCCATAATGCCACACTGGCTGCCTGTGTTCGGATTTAAATTTTTATATATATATATATATATATATATATTCCGGATTCCTACGGCTGTCACCGCCTCCCCGTTCCCATTCGCCATGTCTGTCTGTTCAGGGTCATTTCTTGATTCAGATTTCTTGCCATCATTGCACCCTCTACTCCTTCTCTCCAACTTAGTCTTGGCCTACCTCTTTTCATTCTTTCTGGTGGTACCCATGTTAAATCTCTTTTTGGCCATCTATGGTCCATCATTCTGTTTACATGGCCAAACCACACTAACTGCTTCCTTTCTATTTCTTCTACTGTTGTCTTTTCGATTTCAATCATTCTTCTGATATCGTTATTTCGAATTTTTTCCAGTCTGGATTTGCGGCAACTTCCATCTCCATCCGGCCATCTGTAGTGCTACCAGTTTCTTTTTATTTCTCTTACTAGTTTCCGAAGTTTCCGCAGCATAAGTTGTTACACTCTGTACGTTAGCTGCGTATATTCTCTTTTTTTATCCTTCTTACGTTTTTGTAAACGTTTAAAATTATTTATTGCGCTCCAACGGGAAGATGCTGGCGGTTGTACGTAATTTTATATTTTCACTTTCACTACTGCTACTTACAACATCTATGTCTTCGTCGGTATCACTGCTTGCAATTTCCATCATTTTATTATTATCGTCGCTTTCGAAAGGTCTCCAGAAAGCTGTGATGTAACTGCGACTCGTCAAAATTACGACTGAATTTACCCCGAACAATAACCAAATTAGCATACTTTCGAAAATAAATAATTCATCCTGCAAAACACATTTAACATGGTTACCTACATCGTTAGTGGACAACAGCACTCATTATCACGTTAAGATATTTAAAAATATTCAGAAAATTATGGTCGGTCATCCGGTAATTTTAATTTAATATTACCTAGACACTTTTATTATAACATTTTATAATATATATTAAAATTATACCCAGTTTCAATAAAAAGTTGCATCGGCGGATTTTACTGCCATTGTCAAGAAAATTAAATGCGGCCCTGGCCACATTCCAAGAAGCACCAAAGCTATTGTTCTAAGATTATATTATGCTACCTACTGATTGGTAATCGCAATTGAGTAGGGATTTAATCATTCGCTACTGAAAGTATTGTCCTACTTTAGCAGCTAATAATTGCAGTTTTTTAAGAATTAATCAGATAACTAGTCAAAAGGTCAATAATCAAGATGCATCTAACAAATAGAAAACCGGTACAAATTCTCATGATGATTGGTTCTGAAGGTCAAACTCAAAAACAAGCCTGGAATTTATTTAATGAAACTCACTAGCTGGTCAACAATTAGTCAATCTACTGTGAGTAAAATAGAAAAAATTTTAATTATATGCTAGAAGTACGTATGCAGGTGAAGATAAACGAATGCTACATGCAGTGTACATTTTGGTTTAGTTTATCTATCTATCAACATAGTTCAGTATTTATATTGAATTTGGTTATATTTTTAGTTATAAAGCAAAAACTCCAGTGTAGTGATAGCTATACACCATTAAAAGAGGCTGTGCTTTACTAACATCTTGAAAGAGAGCCTGTATAGAATCCATGCAGGAAACTCTAACACTCGTTTTCACCAAGTGCGAAAGACTAAGGCGACTTCTAATTCTGGCGGATATTATGTTATGCCGTTAGAAATAACTATCTTTTGTTCTATAATAAAGAAGTTTGATAACTATTAAATAATTGTAGTAAACGTATGGATCCGTATAGGTTAAATAAAGACACGTTTTGTTTATGGATTACAAAAATTGTTTTGATTATACGCTTCAAACATTTTAAATGCTCTTCGTGCCAAATTTACATTAAACTTACATTGCTGTTCTTACGAACGCTTCGAGGGTGGAATACTGGAGTAGACACAGAAACCCAGTAGTAAAGTTAATTACGGAGCATCTTTCTTCATAATCTTTTTGCAAACGTGTTAACAAAAAGCCTAAAAGCTGCGACAGGCCGGATGTACTAGCTATACGTAGAAGAATTGAACTTTCATCAATGTGAAAGAACGCAGGAAAAGGAATTGATCAAAAGCTGTAAATTAAAGTGATAGCAGCAAGTTTTGATGAAAGGTTTATTACGCTTGTTTGTTCTGTATAAGGCACATCTATTGGTTTAAGATTCGAAATTTCAATTACGTGTGTGATTAATGTCGCAAAGCCATTGTAATTTAGACTTTTACTAACTTAATCCGGTTTTTTAAAATTATACTGATAAGTGAGTTAAGTATAATAGAAATTGCCTACAGTGATAATAATTCATGTTGTTCCTAAAAACATAGATTTGTTATGATTTTCTTTTGGGTAAGTGATAACTAATAAATACTCAAATCTCAGATATAGCTCTTATACTAGTATAATAGCAAAATTGCGGAATTTAATCAAAAAACATCTTAATGATCAGAAATCGACGTTACAAAATGCGGACCGACATTAGTAATAATGTATAGGAACAGCTAGAAAGAAAGAACCTAATCGCAGAGAAGCAACAAAGAAGCATGAGGGTAGGAATTACAGAAGGCATGTGAAAGGAAAATAAGTAGTTTTCCAGTGAATCTGCTTAGGTGCTTTTTGGGTTTATATAGCCATCAAACCTCTGTCTCTAAAACGACACATCCTGCAAAGAAACCAAACGAAACAACAGAACATCACACGACTCCTATACATGGATTATATGGCAAGCATAATTAAAGCCAGGCCTCTACAACATCTTAATATAACCTTTGAGGTTAATAAATTCAAACTCAACGCAATATACAGAGTAAACGCGAACAAATAGCCCAATATCACAAATACATGAATAAAGGTGAAGCAACTCATTATACAGTGGTAGGAAGAAAATGTTCAACTACCTAGAATACTTATAATCGCTATTCCTACATACAGTTTTGGAGTAATTTGGTCAACCCACATTGAAGTATACCAACTAGACTGAAAAATCAGAAGAACTCTCCAAATAGAAGCAATACCCTGTAAAAAGTGTGATGAACAAGCAGATACTATTGATCTCTATTTTCAACCTTCACAATGTGCAGATTCTAAAATTTAAGACATATTTGGTGAAACAGGTAGCTCCATATAAATATGGATGAAAATTTAACACCTTTAAAATTTAGCATCTGCCAACATGCCGTCGGAGAAAATATGAGAGCTCACGATATGATGGAAAACAAAATCTCTCCGTGATAAGCTCCCCCCACACACATCATGCAGCAATTCAGATAGAGAAACGACATTGTACGAATGGTTTAGAAAAGGACTTCTGCTCTCAGAGAAGGAAGGTTTTTTTTATAATCACCCAAAATTAAATACACAAAAAACAGCTATGAATATAATATTGCATTAAGAAATATGCATCCAAGGAGAAACAGCAATGGATAACACCTTGTATTACCAGTACCAATCAGTAGGTAAACGTCATAGATTATGAAACCATGAAGACATACTGGAACTGGTAAAACAACATCCCCGACATAATACTCCAAAACAAAGGAAGCCGTATTGCTTACCTTGTAGAAATTTCTGTCTCTAATGCCACAAACCTAGAATAGAAAAATCTGGAAAAAACAGCAACAATTCTGATTAAATCAATGCAAAAATTAGTAAGCACAGATATCTGTAGCTTGTGTAGAAGAACGTTAAATATAAGTCATTATCATCTGACAGCTTGTTGAAAACTAACTTATATTAATTGCATATCCCCTCCATCCGCCTCACTGTTTTCGTTATACCAAACCTCGCACGAATAGAAGACTTGAACGTATCCATCCTTTAGGACATACTATATAATTATATAGGTATATTTATAGTCTTGTGAAAAAGTTCTGCATCAGTTGCACAAATAAGGTAAATTACAATTTAAACCCATTTTTCAAATATTTTTCATTTCATCATTGCAAATATAATACAGGTACTTAAACACAATACTAGTAATAATAATAGCCCAAATATAGAACCATAAAAAAACCAAAACAATTCGATATATAAAATTTACTTAAAACCAGAAAATTTGTATATATATATAATAAGTAACCTACACTTAAACGTTTATTAAAATATACACTAATTAATTTTAAACTGTTTAAGTACTTAATAGTAGACATCCTTTGTTTTAATAACCAATTCACACCTTCTTGTCACATAATTCACCAGTTGTTGTAATTCCTCCTTCGTAATGCAGCGATGCCAGGATAGGGATTAGATTAAATCCACTGTTTTGGTGGGCTTTTTTCTTGAAATCCTCTGCCATAAGTTTTCTATAGGATTTAAGTCCGGGAATTATGCTATCTATTCTTCTATCTTTATTGGTCGACATCCAAGATTGAACAACCTTTGCTCTGTGGCAAGGAGCATTATCATCTTGAAAGACAAAGGTTTTGTCAGGAAATAACGCTTTTCCACTAGGCAGCATCCTCTTGTAGGACATCAATGTATTTGGTTGCGTTCATCGTGCCAGAAACAACATGCAGTGTTACGAGCCAAACGAGCTTTTTCGTCGACCCGTAACCCGATAGGTGGAGAAAGGCCTGCAGCTTAGCTCAGAGGAGTAGGGGGAGTTCACGGAAATCGCTTACGGGAGGAAATCTTCCTGGTGTATACATAGTGGGTCAAAATTAGTGGGCCCCACCTTCCAAATACAACTGATTGTAGGTTCTCGTGAAAGGTCGAGAGGCCAGCAGCTTACGGGAATCGGACTCACCTTTATTGTGCAGCAAATGGTGATTTTATAGTTCCATATTACAAGCTATTAATTTGAACGTTCAAGACAAAAAACTCGCCGCCGCTGGCGTACGTCATTTACATTTTCCAAACACCTACGTGGCCAGTCACGCTGGAGCTTACAGGAATGACACAGTATATATAAAAAAATTACTCTACATTTTGTAGTACACAATAAAAGGACAGTCGGCGACTGAAGGTCGCTTCTTGTTACATAAAAAAGGTTCAATTCCTTGAAATTTTGCAAGCTGACACTAAAAAGGGTTCTTTCTTCACAGCACAAAAAAACTTAGTTCTTTACCTTGACTATGGAACAGCGAGACGGAGCCAGGCACAATGTCGGAAGTATTTTCCAGATGCAGGTACAGTCTGGGGGGGTATTTTCCGGTCCGGGAAAAAGGTAGACGACTTCTTCAGGAAACTTTAGGACGAAACATTGGTTGGTACGCCCCTTGGAATTAGAAGATTTCCAACGTTAAGGGCGGCGGGAATTTCAGACGATTGCAACATCCACCACAGCTCTAACAATCACACCTTCGCGGGTTTAATACACTTATATCCGATCTGAGATCGAAGTAACAATTGCACTCAATTGTCCGTACACAAGGTTTTACACTGCTAATTTTTATTTAGATTCGACTTGGTCGAGATAATAATTGCCTACAGCAATCTACGATACCATAGAATTCAATATAGCAAGAGCCGCGAATAACCCGATTTTTCTAAAACGTCCGTCTGGACCCAAAGATTATTGTCTACTCTACTTTCGTTACGGCCCCGTACGGGCGACCGGAGTCATCGAGGATGTAAAATTGACTGCGGAACTAACGTGACGCAAACCAGGATTTCCCCCAAAAGATGCAACATATTACGAAACAATTCTAGAACGAAATTGACACGTGCGTTTTCCGAGAAAAGCTAGAAAATCTTAAGGCAATATTTCGAAAGTTAGCGCTGCTAACAAAGGAATTCTTGGAAATAGTGAAAATTGTAATCAACATAAAAATGGCAATTAAAATAACGTTTTTAATTCCTATGGAGCGGCAATTAAAGTACGACATTAATCTAAACAGAGTGGCAAAACTTAAATGAACATAACAGCAGTCTACCAACACCTTCAGCAGACATGCAGACCCGTATCATGACACAGGTTGGATGTTTAATTATTGGCAGAACACACTGTAGTGAAAATTTTTCTCCGGGAAATCTTCTAACATATGTGTTTCCAGCATAATTGTTAATGTTAAAGGTAGATTCATCACTAAATAATCCTTCTGCCATTGTTCTGGGGCCCAATGGCGATGATCATTTGCCCATCTTAAACGACGGAGTTTTTTGTTTTTCTGATAGGAGAGATTTCTTCCTGGTTTTGCAACTCCTAAGTCTAGATTTAAGAAGTCTCCACCTTACAGTAGCAGTGCATACACTTATACCAGCAGCTTCGGACCATATTTTGGTTAAATCTGCCGAATTAAGAGTTCTGTCTGCCAGGCTCGTCCTCCGAAATGCATTGTCGTCTCTTACCGCTGTTTTTTCTTTCGACGGTCACTGCGGGGTTTGTCTTCAATATTTCCCGCCCCAGAGTATTTTTTGATGACTCTTATAACTATGAATTGATTGTACCGCACTTCCTAGCTATTTCACGACTGGAAATGCCTTGTTTATGATAAAAAAGTTATTTGATATCGTTTTTCATCCGATAATTTGAACTGTTTTTTTTTTTTCGGATGGCATTTTAATCGTCCCGCGAGAAAATGCGTGATGTTCAACATTTGTCTTTCCATTGCCCTCCGTGTTACCGCTAATCTTTCCATGTTACGCTTGGTCAACGTCCATGTCTTGGCTCCATAGGTTAAGGCAGGCAAGACGCAGGCGTCAAACACTTTTGTTCTAAGGTGTTGCGGGACTTTTCTGTTTTTACTTTCCCATACCTTATAGGTATAGGGTAGTATTGAAATCATGAAAATTTTCGAAATCGAGATTTTAACGGATATATCCGTTTTGGGTCTCTAGGAACCCAAAAAAGTGGTTTTTAAAAAATGTCTGTCTGTGGGTGGGTACGTATGTACGTACGTACGTACG
>JABXWE010024534.1:0-14124 GCA_014611495.1 Limonius californicus | reverse complement strand
CGTTCCTAAAATTCACTTCACCATCAACTTCAAAGGGCCCTTTTACTGCAAATGGAACCGCCAATAGGTCCTATATGTTATATTAATATCCTCATAATTTCCACTACAAACACGCGTCGAGTGGCTCTTGAAGACGCGAAAGATATTTAATTGCCACTTCCGCAGTAACGACGCCCTTGTGGGAAATCCTTTGTCCACTTCCGGTAGTTACTTCCTTCAACACCAACATCCCTATTCAAGATGTTATGTGCTACTTGTGGAGCAGCTCGCGTGGTGTTTATTGCCTGTAAATTGAATCTGCTTCCCTTACATGCAATACAATAATAAATTTCCAAGTTAACGCAACATATGAGGCCCTTCCAGTTTATTACTTTTCTCTAGTGAAAACCGACACTTGAGCCTCGCATTTGTCAAAATTTTATCGTGAATATTGCTAACTGGTAGAAACTTTTTGATGTTCTTCTGTTCACACGTATAAATCACGAAATAATGTGACAAGCGCAGACCTTCAAGGAAAATCGTGCGGGTTTCGTGCTGTTCCCGTTGACATATAAATGATAATTTACGTCTTGATATATTACATTAAATAGTATAAATCTCTCATAAAACATTTTTTACTCTGCACCACAATTCATAGATATAGAGACAGTTTCATCTATTGACATCCGGCGGCAGCTTTTAATTTTATTTGCCAATTAACTGAAGTACTAATATATGGCAAAGGATTTCTATAAACTTCGCTTGAAGCAATTTCCCAACATGCACATCGAATGCATTTGAATTTGGTGTGCGAAAATATCTCTATATAAACACTTTACAAATCCTGTGCTATTTCCTAACCTAAACCATTTTGAATAGGCAAATTGAAATCGTTTTACCAGTTAAATTATTATACAAATCAATTCATATACTATGCACTCATTCAAAGTTAATTCAGTCTGATCTGCTGTCGGCCGATTGGTTGAAACCCGTTCATCCGATCCAAAACGATGTAATAGTTTTAATTCTTGCACATATTGGCATACGGATTGAATTTGGTTTACAAAATCGATTTATGAGGGCCACACTATACAGCACGACAATAAAAACACGTTCTGCATTTTGTCATAAAATTAATGCTGAAATACACAAAACATTAACCTCAAATATTTATAAAATATTGAAGCAATGGTTGACCTCATTTTGCATTTTTTTAAGTAACAGAAACTCGCAACGTAACCGCGTAACGTATGAATATGGACGCTACCGTTTAACACGCCTAACAAAGTCATCCACGTTTTTCAGTATGCTGCGATCTACAATTTGTCTGAATTGAATCATATAACATTTACAAAAATATGTTACGCTACAATGATTGGTTCGGGTGTAATTTTGTTGTACAAAATCGTGGCATTTCATGATGCTGTTATGTCACGCGGTTACGTTATGAGGTTCTGCTACAAAATTATACGCAGCATTAAGATGTTTCCGAAACGGATACTTTATGCTTGTTCTTGAGCCTGTTACGAGGGTACAGTCCACGCTGACACGTAGTTACGTTATGGAATTCAGTTGCAAATATGTATGAGGCTTGCAATTTCATGCAACTACATAAAATGTTCGAATTGATTTACTACATTTTTAGTAGAAACTTTTGTACCAATATTTGCTACTAACTTTCAATAAACCAATAAAACCATTATTTGTAAGTTATTGGACGCATGGGTTTAATGATTGTAGTGTAACATAATATAACATAAAAATATACATATTTTATTTAAAATGTATTTAAAAAACATTGTATATTCCAGTAAAAATGCTACAATTTTTCTCATTTAACTAAATCCGGGCCTTTTCAGTTATAAAAGTTAGATACAAATTAGATTAGAAACAGCTTGCAAATCGGCTCCAGCCAAAAAATATACAAAAATACGGAGAGCGTTGGAATTTAAATAAGCATTGATTTATAAAACAGGGCTATTACAATATTACAACGATGAAAACTATATTACTTTGCGATGTATTTGCATGCGTATCCACTCTGGAACAGCTTCGATAACGTCGTTACTTGACTGCAATCTTTTCCCAGCTAAACATTCTTTTAGAGTCTTTCACGACTATATGCTGCTTGCGGACGAAGGTCCCACTAGTGTTTGTTTAGAGTTTCAATTGTTCTTGCAGCGGTATGAGAGCGAGCATTGTCTTCGAGGAAGCAAACCGAACTTTGTTTCCTATTACATTTGTTCCTGATTGTCTGTTTAACTTTGTAGCGCAAAAGCGTCGACTAATAGTTTGCATTAATTGTAATACATTCTTCAAGGAAATCAACAAAAACCAATGAAAATCCCAAAAAAAAATGTTACCATAACTTTACCAGCTGACAATACAGTTTCTGTTTTCTTTGGCTTAGGAGAAATGGTATGATACCAGTACATGCTTAAGCGTTTCATCTCAGGAGTAAAATAATGTACCCTTTTTTATGAACTTCGCAAATTTTGAGGAACTATAACGAACAGTTACCCATCTGGTTTCCTGAATAAGGGCATTTACTTTTTCTTCATTTTCACGATCAATGGAAGTTGAAGCTCGTCATGCATTTAGCTCATTTTCTACAAGAGTTATCCCGCCTCTAAAATATTTCGACCACTCATACACCTGACTTTTATATAAATATCATTGCTGTATTGTGCTCACACCCTTGTAAGAATTTAAGTTGAATTTACGTCTTGATTGGTAAGAAATGTGATTTTTCCAAATTATTTCAGATGCAGCACATTCTGTATAAAACTGTATTAGTACGGGCAATATTCATTCCCAAAATATGAAGACGGTATTGATGATAAGTTAAATCCAGCACACTTTCACACAGACACACACATCATTTTCCAATCTTGGTAACTCAGATAACTTATATTTATTATAGAAAAAATAAATATTTAACATTTAAATTGGATTAGATTCATATTTGGCAATATTAATAGAGAACTACATTCTACCCGCTTATTTGACCTCGCTTATCGATAAACTTTTATATACAACCGTTTCTTTGCCTACGAAACTTCCCCCAAGGCTTGAATTTTCATCAATTTCCCACGAATTATCGCGACGTCTAAAATAAATTCCAGGAGAAATTTATGTTTGTTCATGAGGCGAAGCTAAGTCGGGTTTATGAGAACTCAGCATAAAGAAGAATTAAATATTTGAATGTAGTTATTTTTATGCTTTATTAATGTCCTCTGCGCTGGTCCAGACGGGTTTCCGCCTCAAGAACGTAATAAAATTTAAATTAGCAAATTTGTACTCTAAAGTTGAACAAAATTCCAAATTACAAACTGCAAATTTGTTGTACGAGTGGTACTCAGTTTCTGTTGCATACGTGAGTTTGAAACTTTGTCAGGGCAATTTGCATGTGGGAAAAAGACTAGAGAGGTGGAACTAATACCATAGTAAACGTTTCTGAAATACTTGTAATCTATTTTGTACGTTTAATGCCTGAAGTGTGCTTTCAGTTGTACCAATAATTGCTAAATACTACTGGTAGTCGAAATGACGCTTGTAAAATAACGCAGGATAAAAATAGCGCGAAATAAAAATAACGCCACCAAATATAAACCCCAAAAAATATTACCTTCAAAAATGGGTCGATTAAAAATGTCTCTGTCGAAAATGTTTAAACTAATACATCGGCTATTATTTGAACTAATTAAATTTATGAAAATATTCCGAAATTGAAAAAGTCTTCAAATGAACAAATACAAGTTTTAAATGCATGTGTGACAAAAAATAAATGATACAGTTTCGCTATAAAATTATTTATATAATTAGTATAAAATTATTTATATAATTTTATACTTCAAAAATGTGTAATTATTGTTTTTGATTAATTAGTTATTAACAAGGTCCATGAATTATTTCTCAATACAATTATAATGGAAAGAAAACCTTAGCGCTGGAAATAAGCACGTGGCAGTAAACACTCCGGTGCCCAACGTTGGGACTAAAAGGTTGTCAACAACAACAATACTACAAAGCACTGATTACAATAATGTTTGTCAAAACAATGATTTAATTGTTATGCTATTTTCACGCTTAATGTTGGCATCTACACAGATAAGTTGCAAAGAAACTTCGAGGAGCTCCTCCAGGTAAACAATAAACCACACCGGAAAAGGTAACATTCTAGCCTCTGCAACCAACTACAACCCGCAGCCCTTATTGAATAATCAAGTTTCATGTAATGACGAGTAGGTTTTCACCACAAAAACAAATCACAATATCCGCAAACATCTTATCTTCTACGGTTGGAAAGTCGAAAACAACTGTATAACACCTTAATGGTGTATTCCAAAATTAAACATAGATTACGAAAATCATTCAACAAGCCATCTGGGGTATTGTGCAATAAATGCAAAGTTGTATTGATCTTCGTGGCAGTTACGCTACCAACTGATGCAACCAATCGCTTATTTAAAACAAGATTTTAAAATGGAGGCAACTATCTACCATAATCTATGGATGCACCATCTTGCATAAATGTAACAGAAACCTTTTCGCAAACTCAAGAAATGTATAGAAAATTTTAATCTGGGGATCCAAATTAGATCTAAAGAATTATATTCAGTTGGATGGCTACTTAAAAAATTATTATGTGATTGTTACATGGGTGTTACAGGTATTCAAAAATAAAACTGTTTGGAGTTGACTGCGGCTATGGTTTGCTAAACTTATTTCAAGATATGTATACTGTGTCATGTCATGTGTCATATTATTTGTGATACTTTCATTTGGCTTTTGCTGTGATTTCTTACTTGTAGTTGTATATTTTCCAGAAAAACGTTCTTTGCAGTACGAAATCAGTACTTGATTACGTTAAATGATTATTTTACAATATCAAATGGTTGTCAAACTTAAACAAGAAACATCTACAAATGTTTGAAAACTACTTCCGAAATGGTACAATGTTTATGGAAGTTGGACATATTCTTCTTATTAAAAGATGATTCAAACAACACCTTGAAGGGTTTCCAAGTGCTGCTTCTGTACGACAGCAAATTCGAGAAACTTTAAAAGTGTGCCTGAAAAATATTCATTTAGTTAGAAATTTACGACGAGAAAAGATACAGGTGAAGTTGTTGCAGTAGCAACAAAATGAGGGACAACAGAGCCACACATTTCTATTCGCCGTATATTGCGACAAATAAATATCTCTGTGGAAATGTCATAAAATGTTACACAAAAATGTTCACGTACATCAATATTGAAGCAAAACAGTTAGTCAATTTGTTACTGCGCGACAGTCTTGCAAGGTAAGGCAAGAATTAATTGACTTTTCTTAATTTTTGGAGAACGCGTTGAATAATGTCAAACGAAGAATACGGAGATGAATTGAAACAGACGGTGGTCATTTTGTGCTTAAATTTCTAGTCAGATTTATGTAACACGTTCATTGAAATTCAAATAATAAATTAATTTGCTGTTTATATTATTATTGCATGTCATAGTCTCCTCGAATATGAAGTTTGTGGTTTTACTTAATTTACACTACTGTAATTGAGAAAGATCATAAGAGGGGTATTTTTTAAATAAGATCCGTTTGTGAAT
Source organism: Limonius californicus (assembly GCA_014611495.1). Classification (NCBI taxonomy): domain Eukaryota; kingdom Metazoa; phylum Arthropoda; class Insecta; order Coleoptera; family Elateridae; genus Limonius; species Limonius californicus. The sequence goes on along the minus strand of JABXWE010024534.1, from coordinate 8,544 downwards.
GAGAGTGAAAATGACGCGCGATCGCCGCAGTGCGCTTGCGCGTCTGCTCCCAGCATGCTTTGCGCGCGTTTAGACGCCAGTTGCAGCCGTAAAGTCTGTCTGTGTGCTGAGCTGTAAAAGAAGAAGAAAATTGAGTCGCCCGCCGACTGTGAGATACGATCTGTAATTCGCTTCTTGAGTGCGAGAAACTTGGCAGCAGCGGAAATTCACCGTCAGAGTTGAGAAGTTTACGGTGATAATGCTATGAGTGACAGTAAAGTTCGAAAGTGGATGAGAATGTTGCAGGACGGGCGGGTTAATGTGCCTGATGAGCCACGCTTTGTCCGACCTTCTCTGATTTCTGAAGATTTGGTTCATAAAGTGGACAACAAAATTCGGAAGGACCGACGATTCTCGATTTCAAAGTTATCAGTTGAATTTCTACAGGTTTCAAGGTCAGTTTTGTACAACATTGTTTCGTAGAAACTGAATTATCGAAAATTGTGTTCTCGGTGAGTTTCAAGACTGCTTTCGATAATCACAAAACAAAAAGATTGGGCTGTGCTTTATCGTTTTTGACTCGATACAATCAGGAAGGAGATGAATTCTTGGACCACATTGTTACAGGAGATGAGACTTGGGTGTCTCACATGACTCCTGAGTCCAAGCAACAGTCAATGGAATGGCGACACACATCGCCGCCAACCAGAGTGCAAGCCAAACAGACAATTTCAGCACGAAAGATCACGGCAACTGTCTTTTGAGACAGGAAAGGCATTTTGTTAGTGGATTTTATACCGAGAGGCACAACAATCAATTCTGATGCGTATTGTGTGACCTTGGGAAAACTTCGGCGTGCCATACAAAACAAACGGCGTAGCCTACTGTCTTCCGGTGTGATGTTGCTCCATCATGATAATGCAAGGCCACATGTTTCTGCACAAACACAGGGTCTAATTAGGTCTTTTGGATAGAAACAACTGGATCATCCACCTTGCAGTCCAGACCTTGCAGCCAGTGATTTTCCCTTGCTTCGGTACTTAAAGGAGTTTCTTAGTGGTAAACGGTTCAACGACGACGAAGAAGTGAAAACTGTAATTATGGTTTGGGCTTCTTCACAGGCGGCAGATTTCTTTGACGCAGGAATTCAAAAACTTGTTGAGCGGTATGACAAATGTTTCAACAAAAAAGGAAATTATGTAGAAAAGTAGATACTTAACAGTATGTAGAATATGGAAAAATCATATTTTAATGATATTTTTCTTCTTATTAAAAAACGGACCTTATTAAAAAAATGTGTTTATCAAGTAATCTTCTTGGAGACGTAGAGATCTTCTCTCCTATGTCTGTATTGTGCGATTCAAAGAATTACAGATGTAGAGGACCTACAGTTTAACGTGGGCCCCGAACCACGAAAAGTGTAAACACTTCTACTTCGGAGAAGATTTACTAGGCAGAATGGCTCGCTGGTTTGCTATTGGCTTGCGAGAAAAACGGCCATTAAGAGTCCGTTGTTCCAGTACTGGGAATTTAACCCCACGCCAGCAGCGTAGAATCTATTATAGTTTTTGGATCGCATCTTTAGTCCAAGCGTTTAATCGGATTCGCAAGGAAGCTCACTGCGTAGATTTTAAATACAATTCTGAAATTTAGCTCTGAACTTTAATCTAAGAAATTTGAATCTGCAGAATCCAGATTCTTTATTAAACCGTCTCTAGATCTAGATTTAATTCAGGGTTTGAATTAAAACTTAAATTTAAAAACTTTAGTTGTAGTCGTTGATCTAACTGCAACAGATCTGGATCAACTGGTTTCAAATCAGTTTTAATATATTGATCTTGCATTTGTTCTGAAAGTTTAATGGTTTGACTAAATAACTCACTATTTAGACTCCAAATCGAATTCTGAAAATTAGCTGTGACCTTTGTCCTAAGAAATGTGAATCAAATAGATCCAAATTCTTAATAGATTAGAGCTTTAGTATTATTTTGCGACTTGTAGACCTGATTGTTGTTTCTGTTTTTTATTTAAGACCCAAAACACAATCAAAACGTTACACTGCAGCACACCTGCCACTAACGAAGTTAGTGTTCAGTTAGTTAGCAAAGATATCCGTCAGAATCTAAATCTAGTTATTGGACTGTGTCTCGTATTTGATTTTCTCTCATTTTAAATAGTTCGCATTCACGGCAAGCATAATAAATAGCAGATTGAGTTACTCATTAGATGCATTTCGAAATCACTAGTAAAGTCGTCCATAAACACCATTCATCTTCGTTTCTTAATTACGTGTTTGTCTTCCAGGCGGATTGCAGAAGTTTCCGTCGCGGTACGTGTCGATTTCCCATGCGTATTTCCGGTCGAATAAAAAGGAGCCATCCCGGCATTTCGCTACTCTGTTTTACCCTCTCGATAAAAATAAAACATGATCGTCGACAAATTCATCATCATAATGTGCCCTATGTGTTCCGAGTTCATACCGCATGGCACTAGAGGCGCTGAAGTTGAAAGAGGCGGGCCTAGCGGTTTATCGATTTACCGCTAGCGTCTAACGTCGGTATTGACATAACTTCTCGCTTCCGTCTCCTACAGCCCGATTTAAGGATTCTTTAAAATATCTCCGGCGCATTTTTCAGGCCCCAGACGCGGACGCTGCCTTGAGTTTGGGAAAACTCCGGCACCTTGGGACAAATTCCGGTTCGAGCCGCCGTTGAGTTTGAATCACGGTGTCGGCAAATCGGCGGAAATTTTTATCCGATTCTTGCATCGCGTAGCGCCCTTTTTATAAGCGAATTTCATTATGAGTACAGAGCTCTTTGTATGGTAATGAAATTTGCAGTGGATGAAAAAGCCCGATATGCACGTTTGTGGTGTGAAACAATTTGAAGTTGGGAATTCGTATAAAACTGCAAAGTGCCTTTGCGGAACGTTCCGCTTTCGTTGGCTCGATCTGAATATTAAAAGAGCTTTAAACGGCAAAACCGTTTCATGAAGTTGCGACAAACTTTATAGCTTAGCTGCGGCCAAATTCACGTATTCATTTTCCTCGCGACAAGTGCAAAACAGATAAGAAAGCCAAAAATGTCGACTTATTCTTATACGGCTTATCCTACGGAAAGTGAGCAAATCTTAAAATTGATGAGAACGTAACAAGGTAAAGTAGAATCTCAAGAAAAACAAGCAAAGAACTTCTGACAAATGCAATTTGCTCTACAAGACACATAGAGTACAACAAATACATCAAGATAATTTAATTGAGACGTTATTTATAACATTATTTGACCCTCTGCGTTGCAAACTGGCTATTGACAACAAAACAATTAAACAAGTCATGAACTTTAATTAGCTTGACGTGAAAACGAGACGTTATATGGCGGAATAAACATATTACAGTTGAAAGTCAAATCGTATTTATAAAACCTAATTCTAACTGATGGCGCAGAAACTAGAGCGGAAACAGCAGAAACTAAACGTATCATGAGAAGCACAGAGATGAAAACACTAAGAACAATATCAGGTCTGATTCTGCGAGACAGACTATGAAACGAAAACGTTAGAGAAATCTGTGAAATCTTAGATGTTAAGATGGGTAAGAATAAGTAGTCGACAGTGGAAGGAGCGTGTCCATAGAATGAATGATAACAGATTGGTATAAATAGCGATGACACAGAACCCCAAAGACCACTGCTAAAGAAATGGTACAAAAGCTGGTCGGTGGCATCCCAAAACAACCACATTGTTCAAAACAATTATTGAATATTTAACAACATTAATAATAAAAAAAAACAGGTCGTTAAAATAGAACCTGCAAATATTTTACCTTAATTGTCAACAACATTTTTAAATAACAAACCCAAAGTTTTGTCATGTTTAAACTTATTTTTGGAATGCGATCGTTGTTACAGGGCACATATGGGCAACCTTCTGCCCTCTACTTCCTTTTATCCGTCCCTAATCCATCTCAGCGAAGTTAGTCACATTCGTGGAGGGAGAAAACATGGTGTGTTCTCAACGATGCCAAAACTCGTCCAGCTCACGAAATTGCTGTTACTTCCCTCCAATAAAGAAATTCGAAACATCGAATGTTTCCGTGCGTTGACGAACTAATTTATTTCAAACTTTGAAATTATTGAATCGCATTCTGTCTACAATGAATCTGTGAAGATTTCTTTACCACAACTTATCAGACGCGGTCGAGTGCAATTTCTTTACCGCATCTTCTTCAGTTAGCCTCTCTCCATCGATTCGATGTAGGCCTCTTTCATGTCTTTCCAATTTTCTCTATTCTGGGCTCTTTGGTACCAGTTCAGCCCTGCGTATCTTTTCAGGTCGTCGTACCAACGTCTCTTGCGGTGGTCTTCTTACGCTTCTTCTCTCTCCCCAGGGTCGCCATCTTATTATTTTACCGCTCCACTTTTCACTAGTCGAGCAACATGTCCAGCCCACTGCCACTTAAGGGAACATATTCTCTGGGTTATATCACTAACTTTAGTGCGCTACCTTATCCATTGGTTGGTTTCATGGCCTCTAAGTGATATTCGCAATATTTTTCGCTCAACCGCATCTTAGCGTTCGGTATTCGTTCGGAATTTCGCACTAAGTCACTCTAAGCTGACGTCATAGCCTCTGCGCAAAGCGCTCTGGCTAGCGGCGTGCGCGAACGTGTCTGTTCGGTGCCTGCGTTGGTGCTGTGCTCTATTCGGTGCCTGCGGCGTAGAAGACAGTTTTGTTCGACAGTTCTGAATATCGCTTAAGAATTTGGGCTAAGGTAAAGATAAAAGTCGGAGGGAAATTATTTTGTTAGAAAAATAATTTAACCCCTATTTTCATAGAAGGAAAGAGATTTTATATCAAAAATATTCATATCATTCAGACATATATAAGTTTGCTGTAAATTAGAGTCTTACCACTAAAACTCGAGTTTTACACTGCTTCAAAAAATATAAAAATTCATTAATTTAATTTATTTAATCATTTAGACCAACCCTTGATACGGAGACTGAATTATAATTTGGCCCCAGCACTAGGAAAGGTTGCCCGTAGATAATATAAAGTTGATGTGCACGAATAAGTACAGAAATCTTTACACTTTATTATTAATTAACCGTTATAAAAAACTAAAGATTTGAATGCCTATGATCTTCCACGAACAGCGAAAAAGGCTTGCGATCTTGTTACCATCGATTGACTCAGATCATCAACAACAAACAGTTCGTATCTCATTCTGCTCTAAAGGTAATTTGAAGTTCCAAAATTGTACAAGGTGGCATATTATGTGCAGCATCATGTCTTTTTATGTATCCCATGCACGTTCGATCAGTTTACCATCCGGAGAATTTGTTGGCCAGCCTAGCTTTTCGATTTCTATTTTATTGAACCAGTTATCGATGTCAGCTCCACGCGGACCAGCATGATCATGCATAAGCATGAACTTTATTCTACCACTGCCACTGCGTACAGAAGAACAATGGGTTACAGAACCTCATCCAGATACCTTTAGACAGTAGGAACTCCATGACTGATCTCAGTGGAGCAGTGCGGATACGCGCTGCCATGCGAGGTCACAGCGAAATGAGGTCGGTTAGGTCGAAGTTTCGAATCCCGGCTGAGGCGACAACATTTCGCTTAGTTAAGTTTAGGGTGCATGTTGCATGGATGATTAGTATATAATGGACGCCCGCACCCCCTAAAGTAATGCGAAAGTGGTTCCGGACGGGGGAAGGTTAGTATGAAAGAGAGAAAAAAAAAGTAGGAGCGTCATGACCTCCATTACTTATCGCGTCCCATATCATCACACTGACGTCTTCATGTGGTGGTCGTTCTCGGAGAAATTGTGGATAATTTCGTGTCTTGGGTTCAGATCAATTCTAAAACGCGCGTATTATCTGATTGAATATTGAACCGTAACTCGTTACTAAACAATACTCATCCCCAGTCATTATGGCCCCTATTCCTGGACTTTTCTCCCCCACATTCTGCATTCTCTTTTATTATTTGCAATAGGCGGAATACAAACCAGTAGTCAGAGTTCGAGTTCTTCTGTACGTTGTAACGATCATCTCTTAATGTTGTTGATGCTGGCCGACTTTGTCCTTGTCTTTCCCGAACATCTCCAGTTTCCAAAAAGCGATTTCAAAGTCAAGAAATTACATTTTGCCTCACCCTTGGACACTTGGACAACATATTACTGTGTTCGTCCACCTTCAAATTGACCTATAGCAGGCAGATCGTGGTGCTCTTCCATCCTTAATTGCAAATAAAATTAAAAATCACCACTAGTAATGAACTAGTAACACTCGAAAGTTACAGCCTCGAGGAGATGTCAATAGAACAGTTATGGGAGAATTATAAAGAACTAATGAAAAGAGAGGCAGCAGAAACTGTTGGGATAAGGAAGAGAAACAGTAAAGAATGGATGTCAAGAGAAACTTGAAAATTGATTGAAGAAAGAAGGAAAGTTAAAGGAAAAATTTTAACGGAAAGTTCACAAAAATAGGAAGATGAACTGTAAAACATGTGTCGGGTTGAAGATAAAGACAATTAAAAAAGTTCAAGAAGAGGTAGAAGAATGATATGAAAACACTATATAACATATAAAGAAAATTGATAGGAAAGAAGTGTCACAAGAATAAAAGTAAGATAAATATGGGAAAATATTAAAATCAGAAAACGAAATCGTTGAACGATTGTCACGCCTATTTTAATTTTTGAAAAATAAATTGATGAAGTGTAGAAACATTCGCGATGCTACGCCACTGTTCAGGTAGAAAATTAATAACTTGTCAATGTTAGTATCCCGAAAAACCCAATCGAAGGAGTGGATTCTAAACAAATAAATAATAGGCGCCACCGACTTATAATTTACTAACATCGTCCGAGGTGTAAGATGGGAAGTCGGACCCACCAGATGGCTAATCACCTCCCTTATCTCTCGTATCTCTCCTTAGGTAAACTTAGTTCTTTATAATCGTCGATAAAGAAAAGACAAATTGCAACTAACTTCTTTTAATTTCTAATTAACACAACCCCACAAGTATAATTCAAAAAAACCAGTGCCAATTTTACGCAATAAAGAAATAAATAAAATTACTTTCGGGCGAAACTCAAACAACTGAAGGACTATGATTGCGCTTATCGGATCATCATAAGATTAAGGTTTTAGCGCAAAATCACGTTAAGAGAGGACTCCGCGAAACCAAACCCTGCGTGGTCATAACCGACCAAAAATAGAAAAATTCAACCTGGAAACACATGCAAACGCAATGCCGTCCCACTATCGGAGCACCCTATACATAAACACGTAAAATTGTTCCCCAATACAATAACTTTGATGATATAATAATAATTAAGGTCTATATTGCTATAAAGATTATTGCTTTCGTAGTAATAATAATTTTCGCCCCACGTTGGGCGCCATAAAATGCTGTATAAATGCCCGTATGTTGAAGGTGCCATAAAATTGCTATGGTGGAAATAACTTTCGCAGTAATGAAAATTTTCACCCTACGTTTATTGTGATAATAATTGTAATAAGTCAAATAAAGGAATTTTCCCTGTATATACTAAATTACAAATCTAAATCAAAATTCTTCTTTATGTAAACACCATAGACATTTAATCTCACCCGGTATAACATTAAATGTTGCTAGCTCTTAATTACAGCAAATATTGTTCACATAAAAACTTACCTTATTCAAGAATAATCGTTGATTACTATCTCATGGTACTGCATATGCTTCTAAATACAGAGACATAAAAAGACAAACGACAGGTATTTAAATGACTCAAATTCTAAATAAAGATATCAAATTAATAAATTAATGATGCTCAATAAAATTTGTACCGATGCAGATTTTACATAAATTATACACATTTATTTTCTTTATTAATAAAAAAAAAATAACTTCCTTATAAGAATTACCTGAAACCAATTTTCCTCGATCCAACCCTGCGATGCGCGTAGGTATCCTACGCAGCTCCGAAGTGCAAACAGAACTAGCTGGTTATTGCATCAGCTGCTTGTAAACAGTTATTTCTTGTCAAATGATTTCTTTTATCTATTTTGTTAAGTAGCAGTTCTCGAAGATACATAAACGTCGCACAAGTAAGTAAATGTTCACATATGAATTGTTCAAATCTCAGTAAAGGTCAAAATGCTTTGTTTCTGCTTACAGTGTTCTGACATAACCTCAGAATAAACATCAAAACACGGAGATTCACAACTTTGAAGTTCTTTTTTGATGCTTTGCAAGACGTGGTACGCCTCAAATGAACTTATTACAGCTTCTATCTTTCAAAATTCCATATATTACCTAAGATTAGGTTCCGAAGCACAAAATTTTTCTCGTAGAACACAATGAAGCACTTTTTTATTTATAATGGGTAATTACTTCTTTATTACAAACACTTTTAATTACAATTTTTGGAGCAAAATTTTTACGTCTCTTCTTGTTTACAAAATTTTTCAATCTCCACGCATTTTGTTTTAATTTAAACCAATAATAATTCAACAAAATTCTCAACTATTTTAGAAACTGACCAATCACAAAAAAGTACATTAATGAC
>JABXWE010024531.1:0-23999 GCA_014611495.1 Limonius californicus | reverse complement strand
AATAAACAATATAATTTCAAATTATAAAAATAGTTTTTTGTCAGTGGATTTGGTGTATTCGTTTTGTACAAAAACTTTTAGTTTTAACCAATTTTTATTACAAAATACATCTGGATATCTTTTCTTTAAATCTTCACATTCGTTTTTTTTCGGCGGTTTTTTATCGTTAATGTGGATTTTGAAATATTGTTTAACAAGATCCTTTTGTTGGGTGGTCCAAGGAACTAATTCTCTTTTTTTCCCTTTTTTGATTTTAATTTCTTTTACAGGAACTTCTTGATGGTGACCACTTTCAGCAGCTTGAGTAGATATTTCAAATCTCCAATTTGTGTTAATTAAATGAATCATTGTCTTCAAACTTGATTCAACTTCTGCCGTAGCTATGTTCGCATACTGTCCTTGTTTCTTTAAAACCAAATATATAGCAATATCACAGCATTTTTTAAGTGAGGTTGCTATATTCGTCGCAAATGTCGGTGATTCATATCGGTCTTGTTGCTGGTTATATTTGGCCACTATTTTAGTAGCTGCAACAATCAAAGCAAAATATTTGCATTGAAGAGCATCAAACATGCTTTCTATAGATGGCTCCATTTTCTGAACTTCAATTAAAATTCTTGCCAATTCCCTCATTTTTCTAGAAGTGACATTTACTAAATGCCTTTCCTGGCGACTTTTCAAGTACCTTGCTCCAAAGGAACAGATCAATGTATCTTTCTTTGCCGTCAGTGAGATTTTGTCTGCCCTCATATGTGGAAAAACTTGCTCTTTTAGATGGTGATCTATACTTAAATGGCTTGTTAGCTGCGATTGTCCAGCTGCTTGTGCATTGTCAGATTTTTGGTTGCCACATTTCTTTCTATGACGATATAAAAGTTTGGATGAGAAAAAACCTAGACAATTATCACAAGGTAATAAACATCGGTTTTGTAAAGAAGGTTTTCTAACAGGTTTAAAACAGTTATCTGCACATTTTAAATAGTTTCCTTTTCTCCTCAAAATGTCTAATAAATGACGCCTTTCTTTGTCAAATTTGGATTTTAAAAGAATTTTTGCAACTTCGCTTTCATGGTTATGATTTCTAGTTATATGACGTACAAAATTCTGCACTTCCGTTTTACAAAAGTAGCAAAAATCTGGTGTTCTTTTATAATTTGGTTTTGCTTTTTCTAGTAAATTTTTTTCATTACTATTAACAGTCATATCCTTTTCTGCTTGACAAGGTTCTTGATACAATTTATTTTCATTTTTCTTGTTAGAGCATCTAATTGTTTGATTGGAATCAGATTCATTCTGAAAATTCAAAATTATTATTGATAGAAAACAAAAAAGGAGAACAATAATTACATCTTCATCACTTGGAATGTATAAAGGATCTTCATCTGAGGCACTAAATGGTTCTTCTTCGGAAGACGAGCACATCTGAAAATTTGTTTTTACACTACGTTGATTGATTTTTATGAGCACCTTTCATAAACCAAAATTTAGTAGTACTTACTTCTGTTCCCCATTCATCTTGCACCACAACTTCTGTTGTTTCACCGGGGACCAGAAGAACGGCTGAAAAACAAAAAATGCGATGTTGCCAAGGCTCGTACTTAATAGTGTATGAGCTTTCACAAGTGTATATGCAGAAGGTATATACATATCACTTCACTAGAGGAAATTCTTTGAAGTAGGAGTATACGTTTATTTACTAAAGGTTACACTACTGATTCCATATACAACTAACGTTTTTTAGTTGTACAGTACCTTCTGATCAAATAAATATAGAATAGTAGAACCGCAAGATTTTAATTTGACCAATAAGAAACTCTTGTAAATATCCTGGCGGATTTCAAAACTTAACATGGTTTACAGTATTGCGTCGAATACGGGCGCAACAAAGTGATGGACATAATAACAACCATAAAATGCAAATGTATGGAGACAAAAATGTTATAGGGATGAAAATAAAAATATATATATTTATATATATATTTTTGAATAACTAAGGAAAGAGACACCCTATACAGTACCTACTAAAACTATTTTTTCTGGGTTGCTTAAACATGTATGTTAAGTTTAGTGTTAATTTGCCAGGGACTGCAAATTACTGTCTCACCCTGTGTACTTGAGACAGGGCAATATCTTACCATAACTTCATCTACTGAAGTAAAAATTTTGTTACATATAGTACACATTTTTCCAGGCATATGCCAATCAAATTCATGCTGCTTCAAATCCCTAAATGTTTCAAACTTTTCTGAGCATGCATCACAGTCATAATAATTTGCCACATTACTTTCATTACTACCATTGACAGTTTCTTCTATGCTTTCGTCGCTGTTAGTTCCTGCTGTTTGGAAACCAATTTTTTGGTCGCCTTCCTCATCAACATATTGGTCAAAAATATTGCTCTCTTGGTTATTGCTTCTTTCTGGATCATCTGAATCGCTGTAAGCTTCAGCCTTATTGCTGCTGTATTCCTCTGCTTCCTCGACCTTTACATTACGTATACTGAAATGAGACTGAACACACATCTGTCGGAATTGATAGGACTCCTTCAAACGTAAGACACATTGACTGCAGATCTTGGATGGATATCCGTCGTCTTCACTGATCTAACGGAAATAATATCGTTTTTAACTACTAAAAACAGAGTTTTAGGTAAAATTTGTAATAGGTACCTGCAAAGAAGTGCAAATTTCGAACATTTCTGGGATATTAGGTACGGCGGTACTTTCAAAAACTGATACCAAAATGTTTTCTTCTGATAAACAGCCTCGACATATTTTATCTAATTTTAAACTGATCTGTGAAGCAGTCATCTTGAAGAGTGTTATTTTGGATGTTTTATATTTAAAATTTTGAGGTTAACTTTTGATATTAAACAGCGGACGGTGTTATACTAAAAAGAGTGTTTCTTACTCGTGCAAAGTGTATTCAAATCGGAGTACACTATATTTTTATCTGCTCAGTAAATTTGTATATAAAACTAATAGCTAGTCGTCAACAAATTAGTAGAAAGAGTACATTTTGTAACACAACTACATGCTTGTTAATTTTAAATAAACAGAAAACATGTTTGGGGTGCCTAGGTATCAATTTTAAAAGCTAAAATGTTATTGAGATTCGTGTGCGGTAGGTATGTATTTAAATTAATTATCAGAACATTTTATTAATCATAATTATGAATTGATATTTTATTAATCATAACTGTGAGTTAACTACAGCTCATTCTAATCGATTCAAATGTATGTACAACTGCGTATAAGTAAGTGACTAGCACATATCTCAGATAAAAATTTCTAAGATAGCAATATGGATGGCGCATACTGTGCACCTGTATGTATTTTAGCAATGTATGAAGCCAATGTTATACATACTCAAAACTTATGCTGAATTTTAGTTGATGTTATACGCGTTGTCTAAGTCAGCAAGGTAAATTTTTTTTAATGTATGTGCTACGTAAACAGTAATTAGGGAAAGCGTTTCAACAGTTACTAAATGTACTGTATTATAGTCTGTACAATTTAACTGTTTAATATTACCTGCTTCCCAAATAACACAAAAAAATTAATAAGGGATCAAAAAATTAGTGTATTTTCGCTCATATAGATTTTTTTGTACGATACTAATAAATACTAGGTTGACAACTTGCAACATGTGTAATACTACACAGAAATTCAAATTAACATATCTTATTAGAAAAAATATAAAAAATCTGTTAAATAAATAAAGGTTTCACAAAATAAAAATGAAAATTTGAATTGTGTTGTGCAGCACTTAGATTGTTGGAAAATTAGATATTGCAATGTTTGTAGCCCTCCAGCAACACCTCGTCAAAACTTTCTTCGAGTAGTGTACTAATTTTTGAAACTGATACTTCAGTTAACTGTAGTCGTAATCATAATTCTGATATTAAGTCCTGTATTGTCACCATAAAGTTGACTGCAAAAATAGCTTAGCATTCTTTGGTAATCATAAATAGTGCGTATGTTTTGACTGAGGACATAATTATTTACGTTAAACCATAGTAATTAAGCACTTTCTAAATGTAATTTAGAAACTTTAGTCAGTAAGTGAAAAGTTAATTATAACATTTTTCTTAGAATGCACGCCTATCCCACCCAGGGCGTTATAGAGTGCTTTAAAAACTATTAAATATTTGAATGTAAATATTTACTTTCCAGGATAAAATAATTATTGTGTTTGTAAAGATTAATAGACCTACAATCTCAAATAAACTTGTTAGAATAGAAATAAGGGGAGGTTTAAAAAACCGAGAGCGAAAAGATCGAGACGATGTTGGAGGAATCCTGATCCGTAAGATGTGTAAAAAGAGAACTTTTGGACAACAAATCTTGCTAATGCCCTTGCAAACGAACAATAAGACTCCCGCTAAGAGAAGACAGGATATAGTAGAAACAGTTAACATCTACCACCTACTATGAAGATGTCTATAGAAGTTAGTTAATCAATTTTATTGAGAAAAATCCCATGGAAGCGAAGAACAAACAAGTAAAATAATTATAGAAAAGGTATTGCAAGCGGCCAAACAATTAAAAAACAATAAAGCACCAGGAAACGATAAAATCACCAATAAACAGTTTAAAAACCTAGACATGAACATATACACGCTCCGCACATTATTCACCAAAATTCCAAAAGGGAAACTGACATTAGTATGTTGCATATGAAATACAGCAGAGACAATATAAGCAACTGTTTACCTACAACTTCATAAGTTATTATATATAAGTGTATGCAAAATGTTCGCAATAACAATTACTAACCGTACAAACCCTAAACAACAACCAACACATACAACAAGTACACCTCGAGAATGGATACTCAACTCCTGACCACCTGCAAGTAGTAAATCAAATTATGGAAAAGTGTAGGAAGTTCAACAAAAAAAGTACACACCACCTTTATTGCCTATATGCATTGAACACGCAATAATGGCCAAAGCCTTAAAACTACAAAACATCACCAAAATTATATACGATGAATGCAGCATTTGTACACAGGAAGTACAGCAAACAAAGTTAAACAAAGGAGGCCGAAACTTCAAACTCTGAGGGCGGCATAGAACAAGAAGACGCTTTTTCGCCAAACTTATTCACAGCAGCCTAGAAACAAGTATTTAGGAACCGCAAACGGGAAAACAAGGGATTCAGAATGAGAAATATGAGAAGAATACCAAAGCTCGGGTGCGGAAAGCAAAACTCGACTGCAACAAATAATAATCGACCTACAAAGAAAAAGTAAGGAAGTAGGACTTAAGTTAACTATATTAAAACGAACCTGCTATCGAACTAAACATTTATGAAAATAGAAAATTTCACCATGAGATACTTAGAAGACATAGTTTCGCTAGGACAAGTAATCTCCGTCAACAGTAAAATAAAAATGAAATAAATAGAAGAATTGACTACAGCTGGAAAAACTATTGGCCTCTGAAGGAAATATTTAAAAGCAAAGTCCTAAAACTGATAAAAGCAAAAGTGTTTGAAATCTGCACACTACCGTCCCTAACTTGTGGCTATCAAACCTGGCCACTGAATAATAGATTAGAAGAGAAGCTAAGAGTTGCCCAAACTTCCATAGTAAGGTCCATTTTGAAGATATAGGAACAAGATAAAATACAAGTAGAAGAATGATTGCCGTACTCTTTGAACCACTCCTGAGATACTTTTAAAATCGAGGGGGTTGAATCAGGTGACCTGGAAGATTGTGCATTTGGTTAGAGCAAACCTGCGGTTTCAAATATTAGATGAGGTGTAACTTCTTATAGAAGCAGTTTCTATGTTTTAAGAACACCCTGTATATAGGAAGGTGCAGGTAAGTATAAAGAAAATATACTATGCGAAAATTGTCAAAATAAATGAAACAGTGCCTATCTTTGATTGCTCCATCTACAAGCATGCATTTTGATATGATATTATTTTTTCAACAACCATCCACTTACTTTTTGTTTTTCCACAGCCTATTCTTAGCAGAAAGTATTTCACGTATAACGATGTTATTTATGACGATTAAGCGATGAAGAATTGGAACACATGTAGTATGTTTTTTGTTCGGTTCATTTGCTAATTCGCTGTTTGCTACAATACAAATATTTTCACAACCTACTATCTATCTATCGATCTACTATAAGAAACGGCAACTCTGTTATTTATGAAATTAAAAGCATCAAATGTTATACCAGAAGAAAAAATAAAAAAGTACTCTATACAAGGGCATAGCCGTCTTCGGTGTCATTTGAAAAAAATAACAAAATTGTTGTCAATACTTTGAACAGACAAGTTATGAAAACACTAATTAGATATTCAAAATACCTATATATAAAAACTACCCCAATAAGCAAATTCTGCACAAATCAAAACTGAAAATTTTGTTTTATTTTCAGTTTATACTGAAAATTAAGCAACATTTTTAGTAGAATTTTAATATGAATCCCGGTAGTCATTGTGTTGTGATACTGAACAATTATTATTAATTAACTGAATTTGTATCTTTTACCGTTTATGAAAACGTATGCATGTAATGCATATAGTAAACACTTGAACAAGCAAAAGTATTGGAAAATTACATATTTGTTATTGTATTACTCAGTTTGACTATAAAATAAAAAAGTTGGACACCTACAAATTCAAACTATTTCCGAGGCTATTGAATACATTCAAAATTGTAATTAAATAAAAAAATGTAGCTAGGGCAACTGCAAACTCAATCTTGATTTCGAACTTGACTATGGTCTTCTATTCCAAAACTTCCAATAGCGGGGAATTTATAAGCTCAATTTGCTCATTCATTAAAGATCCAATTTACGTTTATCATCATAAAACGTAGAAATGTAAAAATGTTATTATATTATTTGATGTCACTGTATGGTTGTGTTTCAATAACTGTTTAGCGTAGTTGGGTTTTTCTGGATGTTTGTATTCGTATAAGCATAGGTATGTGTTCTTTGAATGTGGTATCACAATTTCTCATTGTCTGACCTATGTATACAGAATTATACTGTGAACAGTTTAATTTGTAAATACTTGATTTTAACAAATCGTTACTCCTATCTTCTGCGTTGAATAAGGTTTTGAAACTGCTTCTTGTTGTTTCATAAATTACTTTAAATATACTTGTTTTGATTATAATTTTAGCAATATTCTCCTATAGGTACATCACCGAAATAAGGAATTGACATATTTAACATTGTAACAGTGGTCTTTTCCATATATTTTTTGAATTGCTAATTTTTAATCTTTCTTCTTGATTAGTTTGTCTGTCAGTTTCGTGTTGTATCCTTTACTGTATACAATTTGTTTAATAGTCGAAATATTTAATGTAATCATTGTTATTTAAGGGAACTGTTAGAGCTCTGTGTATCAAGGACCTATAGGTTGTTAGTTTGTGTGTTTTATGATGTTCTATGTATGTTTAAAGACGCTAAATAATTAATATACACAGTTTGGTTCTGTTTTTAATGTAAAGTTTAGGTTTGAGCGTAGAGTATTAATAAACCTTAAGAAATCACCAATAAACTCAAACGACCTAGTAAAACATACCAAAAAATCATCAACGTAAAGGAACCAAAATATAACTTCCAAAGATTGATTTGATTCAAAAATTCGATCTTCTAAATGCCCCGTAAATATATTAGCTAAAAGTGGTAAAATTGGACTTGCCATTGTTAAACCGTCTCTCTGAAGCTAAATTTGATTATAGATCAGAGACAAGTTCGAAATTAACATCCAGTATGCTGTTGCCCTAACTATAAATGTTTACAATATTAATAGCTTTTGAAAATGACATGTAGGTAAAATGTCGAAATACGTATAAAGGTGTAATAAAATACATTGCAGTTATTATTGGTTTTAAAATATAAATATGAATTTTAAAGAAGTAAGGCAAGAAACAATCAATAAAAAAGTATTATTTGAAGGTTTTAATAGTTTTTTTTAGATAAATGTATAATTCCTTTTTGAATAACTAGTCATTATATGAAATATAAACTTTTGTACCGAAATTAGAAATCCATAACAAACAGGTCCCATGGTGTAATGGTTAGCACTCTGGACTTTGAATCCAGCGATCCGAGTTCAAATCTCGGTGGGACCTCACTTTTTTTTTTTAAATTTTGATTTAATAAATTATAAAATATTTTACTATTTTAACATTTAGGTTTAATAAAAATCTAACTTTTTTTAGGAATATAATGTAGATAAGTGTGCGGCCCAAGGAAGCAGTGGAAGGGATTCCAAAACATTTCTTACTTTCTCTAATGTACAGTGCACGGTTCGGTGTGTGTCCGTCATACAAATATAACAGTCCTTGCGTGCAGCACTACAGCTGGTCGCGTTTGCGCTTACGACCAGAGGATTAACTGCTAGTGGTACAGTCGGGCTCGGGCTAGTGGGGTTAGGTACGCGTAAGGTCGTGTGCTCTTGCACGACACTGAATTGCATTCTCGAACGAACTAAATAATAACGACTTAGTTAGCAAATTGTGCATTCACAAAAAAATGATCACCACTGACGGTTACAACAACATCGACCATTTCGGTGACGGATACATGGAACAGGAGGAAGAATGGGAACGGGAGGGACTACTTGACCCTGCCTGGGAGAAGCAACAAAAGAAGGTAACATTCCCACATTATCTCTCCTTACACCTTAAGAAAGCCTCCGTGCCATACGGCATGCAAATGGGTCCGATTACAACCAGATACGTAACAGTTGAATTTGAATTCTAGATTTAAACCTTCGGTTGTTTTTCGAGTTCTGTCGCCTACACGCGTGTAAACAATGCCATATTATTGTCCTATCCGGTTATTTGATCCTAACCTCAAATCATAACAATGGGCCGATCTTTTTTAAACCTAGAAATGAAAGTTGGGAAATCTTAGATCTTGGGATTAAATTCCAGTTTCCGTTTGGTCAAGGACTGCCTGTACAGAGGCACGTCTTGAATTATTCATGCCGGAATGTATTTTTACTGAATAACAAAATTCGGTTATTATATAAACAATCGGCCCATTGTTGGCGTCATTCAAGAATGAAATGACGATTCTATCAACGTAACATTATCTACGGCTAACGTACACGACGACTATTTTTGGTGGCTCCCAGCGTAGTCCATCGTCACCGAAATTCTACCGTTTAAAATTTCAAATAATTCAACGCGCTCGTTATTTTCCGATTCAACAATAGCACTTGAAATTAATTTAACCGTTTGCGGACCGTTAAAAAATCGGCAACAGATGGTAATTAATTTCTAACTGCTTCGGGACAAATGGAGGTTGAAAACCAAGAGCCTCCTGATTTTTCGGGTATAATAAAATGCATTTGGCTGCAGTTTAATGTAGGTTGTTCACATGTTCCTATTACACAAATCGAGAATGTAGTAGAGCATAGATTTAATTTAGTTTAGATCCCGGCGTGAAATGTTTTCGTGCAAGAATAGTAAGCGTAGCTGCGCGCAGGATCCCTAGAAAATGATAGAAAAGCATTATTTTCGTGGGCGGAAAAGAGAGAGGAGCATAGGCGTCGAATTTCCCGACGCCCATGACCAAACAAGGATTCGACGTGTGAGAGGCGGGCGTCGGTTTCATAAACAAACCAGGAAACGAGTTTTGCTACCTTTAATTCCTTTATTGCCACCGATACTGTAAACTTAAGCTCAATTTGCGCCGTTATCGTGGTTTACTTCGCAATTATTTACCCACGAGATTTAAATTCATAAAAATCCGCACGAAATTGCAGGTATGACGCACGTACAACTACATGGACTTGCGAAGTGTGGTTATGTGTAATTCGTGGGGTTCCAGGTGCGCCGACACGGTAGAAACGCGGGTTAAATCACCCCCCAAGAAAACGTTTTGGAGTATAGCTTTAAATATATCAATTTACATTGTACTATTTATAAACTTGTGCGCAACGTCATCGTTTTGTCATAACCGCTAGGGTTGTCGTAAGAAATATGCTGCGGAAGAAATTTCTAGAACAGGGAAATCCCTTTAGCTAAAAAAGCCCCGATTATATTGGTCGCATATTTGTTTTTAATTACTGCAACTTATAAATCTTATTTTGTTGAACTGTGTTGATTCAATATAATTAAAATTATTACTTTAATTTCCATATCATTTAAATTTTAGTTTAAATGCAAATAAAATTAAATATGTAGATCTGTAAGATGTATATTTTTTAGAAATATCGTAGTCAAAATAATACAGTACTGTAACTGTAATGTTATGAAAAATTAATTGTAAAAAATTTGGAACTGCTTCAACTTAATTTTTAAATTTGTTATACAAACATTTTTTCAAATTTGACATGTTATTAATATTGACAAGAGAATTTATACATTAAAATTAACACCATAAAAACAAATTTTGTATTTAAATATTTTCGTTGTAATATTCATGAAGGCAATTTTTCGTCATGTAACTATTAATATTACAATTTATTATTCAATAGTTTTTGGTTTAAGTTTGTATTCTGCTAAAGTAGACAAAGCGTTTATACAACAGGGTGTATGTTCAAATTAAATTAAAAAGTTTTTTTCCCCTATATTTTCTATAACATTTTGTTGATGTGTGGATTTTTTACCTTTTAGTTTCTATTCGTTTTCTACCATGGATTTAATATTATAACAATACACAATTTACTGTTTTGACAGAAGAATGAGAAAAACAAAATGCCTTTTGTTTGAGTGAGCCAAAAATTACATAAACGTTGTATCCTGAAAACAAATTGGTAAAGTCTATTTTGCTAATTGATTAATATTTTGATTCTGATGATCTTTTCTGTAATCATTCTCATTCACTCCTTTAGTACAATTTACCATTTCAAATATTCACAATCTTATCAATATTGCAACTGACTGTAAAACGTCCTCTTTTTGAAATTTGTTTTTTTTTCCTTTATTTTTGGCACAATTTTGTTTTTATGGTTGATTATTGAACCTTTTATTTTATATTCTTTTCTGGCACCGTTATACAATTCTAACAAAACAGTTTTACTACTTTAACAGCAAAATAGAAAAACACTTTACTGTGGCGCGCCAAAGATTACATAAACCTAGTTTGTTTTAAAAAAACTATTGCAGATGTAAAATTCAAATTTTCTGTCTTCGCCGCCACTGTTCCTCCCCTCGAATAAGAGCAATGCGAGTGCAGAATCGCGAATATAACAGTACGTCTTTCAAGTAATGCTAAACCTTACTTCCTGTGGCATATTTCGCATGCCAGCTGCATTACTGCAATCTTTCGAGAGGCTTGTGGTAATAGGCGACGTTTTGCAAGGCCGCCGACGCCCATGGCGTACGTCGGTGCGTCGGCGTCGCGAGCTGGGGCTATTTTAAAAGCGTCGCCCACGAGTTTCTATTAGAATTTGTAATATTTTTACATCATTTTTATTATCATCTTATAGATCCCGGTCGTTAAAATTGCTTTCATTTTGAATCGGAAAGGTATGTTAATACCGATGCAAAAAGTAAAGTTTGCGCCATCGAACGAAAACTTAAGTCTGTGGTTATTTTTATACTGACCGAGAAAATGTATTTTTGCAAAATTTTAGTTTTACAAAATGTTCACAAATCTGTGCATAGGTGCCAAGTTAACTCTGCAGGAAATTTTATATAAATAGCCAAAGCTTTAAATTTCGTGCATACGTATACTTCGAAATAAATCACATTTCGTCCCGCTATAAATTATGTAAATTATGTTATCGGAGAGCAGGATTTCCTGCTGTATTTTTGAAATACAAAAATCTCTGAAATTGTTTTAGTTAATATCAAAAATAAGC
Source organism: Limonius californicus (assembly GCA_014611495.1). NCBI lineage: Eukaryota > Metazoa > Arthropoda > Insecta > Coleoptera > Elateridae > Limonius > Limonius californicus. The sequence goes on along the minus strand of JABXWE010024531.1, from coordinate 12,207 downwards.
ATTTTTTTGGAAATTGACCGAATTGATCAGCAAAATAAATAAGCCAGAATTAATAACTTTATTCGCAATCGATATATCCAAACTATTGTATGGATCTGAAAATGTACAGGGCGTTTAAAAATTGGCATACTGCGTTAAAAAGGATGCCAATATGTGTATGTAAGACAAAGTTATTAAAAGCTAATTATATAGTTGTAAGGGAATAAAAGAGTTTTGGCAACATGGCACAAAGATAGAAATTATGGTATTATATTCTATTCACCGACTATTCGTTAATACTGTATTTTTGTTAAAAAATGTTCCTTACAAATTCTTTTTTTGTTTCGCTACTGACATGACCTACATTTCACTCATTGAATCAATCGTTAATGTTATTACAGAGACTATAAAATTATTGTTATTGGCAACAACTGAATCATTATTTACTTTTACATAATATTGTATTTACTCCCATAATTTTGGAAAATTATTGAAAATTAAATTAGGTACTTATGTAAGAAACTACATTATTGAAAATCAACTTCTACGGTATATTTAAGGCATACGAAATCTCGTAGCAGTACAGCAAAATACAGTAGAAACTGCTTTTAACGAACTCGCCCATAGCGATCTATCTGTTATAGCGAACCTAAATTAAAGTCCTTTAGTTTAAATATTTTTTTGTTATTATTGCTTATAACGAACATCGGAAATAGCTAAATTTTTGGGGGTCCCTTATGGTTTGTTATAAATGAAGTCTAATGTAAACGATATTGAAAAATGCCCATTTGAACCATCAAAGTTTTTAAACTGGGGTTTAATTTAAAATTTACTATTTTATTTTGTTACTATTATTTCCTTTCAAGGTACTGTTCTGCATAGCGTATTTTGAAACATTCTGTATATTATAAATATTACACAGTCCTAATAGGATGTTAAAGCAGAAATGCAGTACAGGTGCATAAATAGTATGAAAAATTGGAAAATAATTCCTTATTTAAATTTTTTTAAATTTTGTTAAGTATGGACCATTATATCTGGTACTTTCTCTCTCTCTCTTGGGTGTTAGCATCATCTATTTGAACGCTGGAAAGCGAATTGCACTCAATGTAAAAGACAGTATGTATAATATACGACACAATAAATTGGTAGCAATGCCTTGGCATCCTATTGTAAGAAAATTAGATACATTTTATATTGACTTTGTGTGCATTATATTGTTAAAGGATCGTAGTTTCCAATAAAGTGAAAATTTCACTAAATTACGTCCAAAGTCAAACAGCGTTAAACGAGGTAATTAAATAATATATGGTACATAACACACAAACATATGCACACAGAAATATAAAGTTCATTTTTGTGATGAAGGCCTAGGTCTTCTGAAATTCTGGATTTTTTGCGATGAAGTCGTCTAGTGTCATTTCTTGCCTTCTTTTTGTCTCGGTAAGCAAATGTTGGTAGCAGGAGATCGCATGCAAAACGCCTCGTCTTGCACTCTTTTCAAAATCTGGATCATTCGCTACAATTTGAGCAAAGATTTCGATTATCGTTACCAAACTTTTACTAAGGAAATCTGTAGCAAGTTCTTTGGGTTCTTCTTCCCCAAATCGTATTGACAGCGTGGACACTGTTTCACTGCTAATAAACACGATGCACGAAAACAAACGCATCAATAGATTTAGGGGAAGTACAGTGCTACGACGAATTGCCAGCTTTTGCTGAATGGTTCGTGTTCACAAATAATCTTATCATAAACGAATCAATGAAATACCGCAATAATTTGAATCAGCGTAAATTTTGACCTTTTTTAGGCTTCGAGCAGACCGCGTTATATTGAATCAGCGTTAATCGAGGAAGCGCCAAACGAGGTCTTATTGTATATCATAAACGTATGTATGTTCACGTCACCATATCTTTGTACAACTTTTAGCAATTTTTATAATTTTTTTGATATTTATGCGCTCTATTTCAATTTTATTTATGTTGCCTACTCGCTAAAAAAGCCGCAGGTAGAAAAGTTGTGTATTAAATTATCTACAATGGCAATAGAAAACGCTAATTTTAACTTAATTTGACCCACATTAGAACCCCTTTAACGGTAAAAGCGTTCCCGTAATTCGTGAATATGACTATTGTTAATTCTGATAAATTAATTGTGAATTTTATGTTTTTGCATTTCAGATAATATGGTTAAAATAGAAAATATAATGTTAGCTTATGAGGTTGTCGATAAATCTTAAAAGTTCAATTTAATTTCAAAAATGTCGAAATGTACAGCTCTACTGTTTATTTCTAAATTAGGAATTTGAGTTACCAAAATTACTAATTGAAAAGCCATTTGTCAAAGAATTGAAATAATAAGTTTCTTAAAATGGCAAAATTATGTATAGTTAAAACGGATAACCTTTTTATTGAACGGGGACTATTGTAAAGAAGAATTGGCCTCTGAAAACTAAAGTTTTTGCAATGGAGAAAATATATTCTTGTCGTTTAAATACAAAATTATTAAGTTCACTGTAAAGTCGTTGATAAATCTCAAAATTTCGGTCTAATTTTATAATGTTTGTTACTAATTAACTCCAAAAAAATCTTATATTTTGATAGAAATGAAAATTGGAAAACTACAAAAATATTCTTATTAATATTGCAAAAAGTTCAAGTATGTACGTTGCTTCACTTTTATATGCAACTATTCTAAAAAGAAAAATTTTGAAGTTAAATTTTGGTTGGTTTTTCCAGGAATTGCGGTTTTACTTGTTGGGTCAACAAGAAGATATATAGAACCTCAAGTTTATGATAAGATATCTAATATTTTTACTTAACAGTTTTACTGCCAAATGTTGTGGTTACAAAGAATAACACTGGAAATTTGAAACTTATTCCAATATACAACAATTACCGTAAATGGGAATAGCAGAGTATAAATAAATTAGAGTATTTGTAGGCCTTCCCCTTGTAGGAATTTCCTCCCGATTTCAGCGCTGGAGAGCTGTGTCATACTTAATCACCAACTAATAACAGTTGCTTAGACCTGCCTTTAAAACGTTACTAAGGAAAATATAAAAAAAGACGTTGACTCGGTACCTAGAATCAGCTTTTATTTACAAACATGATTAACTTTCATACCCACACCAGAGTAATTAGAAAGATTACTCAAGATTTTTAAACATAGTCCAGATGACAAAATCTCAGCGGGAGAGTTAATTTTAGGCAGCATGTTTACTTATTAAATATTCCTGTTGCTTGCAGAGACTAATAAAAAATGGAGTTCGGAAACGTTTACCAAGCAGCTCATAAAATTTTGAATTTAAAAAACCCACAAAAAATAAGCTAAAAATAAAATGTATCGCAAGAATTTGAATTTTGGTTCAGATTCAAATACTTTGTTTTCAAATATTTTTTGAAAATACTGTGGAGGTGGATGTTTATAAATATATTTATAAATCTGTTGACACAGCGTATATCAGAATAAATGGCCTGTGTTGCAGGAAGACTCCTCCAATATAAGGCGGCTCATGGTATGATTATGTGATGTAGGAATGTCCAGACGAGTTCAATAATCTTTATCCTCATTCTTTTAAAGTTGACATCAGAGAACATCCGAGTTGCAAAAAAATTAAATAATTTGGGAAACGTTGACAGCTGCGAAAATTTACATTACTTTTGTGTCATTCTTCTAATAAATATAACTTTTAATTTAACTTGTATTTTTTTAAATTGAGTTGGACTGGAAACGATAATATTATGAATTTTGATAGAAGGAAAATATTGTAAATTATTTTTCATAGTTGTTTTATTTCGTAAATTTGAATTTTTTAGGTTATTACAGTTAATTTGAATCTGACGAATATTTTATTACATTCCGTTCATAAAGAATTTCAGTTTAAGACTTATTTCAGGACGAAATGGTGGCAGCAGTAAAGTAAAATAGGTATTAAAGTATTTTAAGTACACGTTTTGTTAATAGCTCTCAAAAATTTTAGTACACTGAATAATAAGTAGTAGTTAAAATGGAATTAAGGTGTTGAGAGGTATTGCAAATAATATAAATTACTTGAATATCTACCACGAAATCGTAATTTGGTATTTTTTGATCCTGTGGGGCTAGATGCTTTTTTGTAAAGAATGTTATATACAAAGTGATTGAAAGCATGGAGATACTACTTTCAGTCTGTATGCTTGATTTAAGGAAAGCGTTTCATATAAAAGTTTTCAGAAATTCTCATCTTTATATCAGCCTTTAACATCCCACCAACACTCTTTGTGCAACGTGCTTCTCCTCAGGATTAAGTTAAGAGGCACAAGGAAACCATAGCTTCATATCAATTTCAAATGACACAGATTAGAGAAGGTTTACGCATCAAAGTCCACATTTGCCAAAGCCTATTAGGGAATGTTGCTTAGCGGGTTGCGGAAGATTCTTTTTAAAAACCAGTTTTCAGCAATTGTAGGAAGTATTTTTTCTCATTATTGTGAGGTTACGTACAGTTTCAATTAATAATTAATTAGTGACCCATAGAAAGAAAACCCTTATAATGTATAGGAAGTGGACGAAAACATGGAGAAAATACTTTCAGCCTGTATGATTTATTTAAGAAAAGCGTTTCATATAAAAGTCCTCAGAAATTCTCATCCTTATTTTTTTTACGCTTACAGTCTTAACATCCCACCGACACTCTTTGTGTGACGTGCTTCTCCTCAGGACTAAGTTAGAGGTACAAGGAACCCATAGCTTTATATCAGTTTCAAATGACATAGATTCGAGAAGGTGTAGGCATTCAAAAGTCCACATTTGCCAAAGCCTATTGGGAAATGGTGCTTAGTAGGTTGCGGAAGTTTCTTTTTCAAACCCAGTTTCAATAAAAAAATTAATAAATGTCCCCATAGAAAGAAACCATTGTACTACATACAAAGTGCGTCAAAGCATGGAGATAATACTTCCAGTCTGTATGATTGATTTAAGAAAGGCGGTTCATATAAAAGTCTTCAGAAATGGTCATCCTTATTTTTTTACGGTAACAGCCTTAACATCCCACCGATACTCTTTGTGTCACGTGCTTCTCCTCAGGACTAAGTTAGAGGTACAAGGAACGCATAGCTTTATATCAATTTCAAATGACATAGATTAGAGAAGGTTGAGGCATTCAAAAGTCCACATTTGCCAAAGCCTATTAGGGAATGGTGCTTAGCGGGTTGCGGAAGTTTCATCTTAAACCCCAGTTTGCAACAGTTGCAGGAAGAATGTTTTCTTTTTATTGTGAGGTTACGTACAGTTTCATTTAAAAATTAATCAATGTCTTCATAAAAAGAAAACCTTTATAATACCTACATATATAAAAGAATGAACATTTGTCCATTTTGAATTTTTAACTATTGTGTAAATATTATTGACGTTAATAATGGAAAAACTTATCTGTTGTATGTATACATTCACGGCTATTTTATTTCCGTGTCAATTTGTACTGATTTTATTACAACTCAAAACATTGTTATTAAGTACAGGTGAACATGCGTTAACATTTTATTGTTATTGCATGGCGAAGTTGAGTGATTTTGAATTAAACAGCATTTATTCGAAAATTCCTGATGGAACTGCATAGGATTTTTAACCCACAATAACAAGGAAAATACGTACTATCAAACGTATATGTATATGAATTGCCTTTTTTTTTGAGGTAGATATTTTATGGTTTGAATGTATAGCACAAGTTAACCATGCTAAACTGAGAAGTTTGGGAATTTTTGAAGGTGCAGATAAACGAGGTTGGTCCGCGAAAGATGAGATTACTCAGCAATAAATATTATTATTTAAGTGTTTACCATTTGATTGTTAAATTTCATGTAGGAAATTGAAAATTACTTCTTTTATTACAAACAACAAATTGTTCAAGTGCCACATCCAAGAATTTTGAGGGGAACTAAAACTCAATGTCAGGCTCAATAAAAGACGAGCGCTCGGAATTTAATTGATTCATTTCTGCTGCGTCGTTAGACAGGAAACCTTTGCTGTATTAGCTCCGCTTTCACGTAATTGTGCCTGTAAATTATAAATGGTATGATATAATTGTGTTTAATCGATTTAAAACTTAATTCTTAAGGTTTCTGGGATATAATATCTTTTTGAAATGTGTTACAAACACAATGTTTTATTTGGAATCCAACTAAAACATAAACTTTTAAGGAACAAGTCAGTTGCACACAACTTATATAACCTAAACTATATGGCACTTGGCAAATAGTTCTTAAATAAATAAGTGTTAATATGGTTCAAGGGTTACATATTGTTTTATCTGTAGTAAATCTATAAGCCCTAATAACATTTTCAATATTTAACTGCCTTATGTAATTTGTGCTGCAAAAATAAATTATGGTGGTAAACAACTTATATGCACCACATTGTATGGTAGTGTATCTGCATGAATAAATCATAGCCATCTAGGTTGCCAGATCTTATTCTTGTGTGTACATTCAGCGCACAAGTGAAAAGTACAATTAATTCTTAAACACCTACAGTAGAAATTAATGAAAAATCTACAAACTGTAAAATAAGCAGCTGTATTTTAGTCTAACAAAATAAATTAAATTCTCAGTTATTTGCATCTTAGCTTATATCAACAATTAGGACTACAATTAACATATAGTTAAGTTGTAGATTAATGACCGTTTCACTAATTACCAAAGTATGCAAGATAATTGTGAGTTCACGTTTAAACTGCGTCTGAAATTTTATTACTGTTGTAAGCAAGCAGTTAAAAAGCTGTCTCAATTATTGATAATTACATAAATGGCCATTGTACTAGTATTTCAAGCAGGTGTATGTGCATTCATTAGATGCTTTTTGTATGTTTATCGACCTTGCTGATAAACACATCGAAAACCAACGCTATTTTTGTGATAAGCCAACCGATAAGTTTCTTTTTAATACATTTTTGAAATAGTTTAACAATGAGTGTGTCGCTCGCAGTGCTGAAAAATAATGAAATATAAAGTAAGCGTGTCAGCTTATCGCTATAATTTAGTTGTAAACTTGGAATTTCGAATATCTTTTGCTTTGAAATCCATTACTTGGGTGGTTCTTTTGATTTCCTTAATTATCTAACTTTTATACATTTTTGTGTCGCCTTTCTAAAGACTTCTTTGAAGTCTTGAAGTTCCTGATTATCAACGCTAAAACTTAGTAAACTCCAAATAGCAAACTTCCGCACATTTATTTCATTTGTTCATATCCTGCTGTTCAAAAACTTCCAAGCATCATTAAGAAAGAAAGCACGAGGAAGTTGGTATTTTTCTAGATTTCTAAATGAAGAACCATTGAAACTGGAAGTCGAACTTTTATTTCTAGAAGTTGTAATTGCAGCCAATAAATATTACTAAAATTAATTAGGCAATAACTTTGCCGTTGTTGATTGTATTTTTGTTACTTTAAAATTCAATCGAAATTGTATTATTTTTGGATAGTTTTGAAAGCAAAACTAATTAATTTCGTTGATACCTGTGTTATCTGTAGATTATAAATCAGAAATACTATTTATTTTTCCCTTGACTTAAGCTTATCGCGGTGATTTTAACTCTTTTTAGATAAACAGACCGATTTTATTTATGATTTATCGGATCTTTACATGATCTTTGGTATTTAATGCTGGTTGAAGCAGTATTTGTTACAAAAAAAAAACTGAGATTTCTTAATTTTAGCCGCTGATGTGTAAGAAATCTAAATTTATTGTCGTATATATCTTCATTAAGACGACGCCCCTGTTTTTATAAATAAAATTGTGAGTAAATGCGTTAAGCAGATCACAAATTATTGGAAGTTGTAAAAAGACAATGTGGAATCGTTTGTCGCCTAACTTCCGCATTTGCTTTGCCAAACCTTAGAATGATGTCATTTGATTTAGCACGTTTGCTAATTTCCTGTTTTCTGAAATTGGCTCAATGGAATTTTGTGAAATTAACTGATACACCCATCAATTGGGATTTTTATTTTTTCCTCGTGTATTTCCGCTAAAAACGTTGGTGCGTTTTCAGAATTAGATAAGGTAAGCGAATTGTAAAAATGGCGCGCATCCAGAGTTTGCACAAACTTTTCTACAAATATTTTTCGAAAACTACTCCAAGAATTAGATTAAAATTTGTGATATGATAGAGCGTGAAAGACTACCAATTTACTACTTACCAAAGCTCTTCTCTCAGATCAACTAAGAATTTTTGAAAATTTTGAATGAATGTTACTCAAAATCTAATGATTCTCCCATTTATGTACATCTTCTTTCAAAAGCCTTTATACTCTTCTAGAATCATAGCCCGAACAAAAATATATGAGAATTAAACAACTGTGGTAGTGAATATTTTTCGAAAAGGCCTTGAAAGGTGTTAATGTGACTTCATAAACAGCACATAGGCGTTTTGTAAATGTAATTATTGGATCTAAACGAGTTTTAGAAATTTTAAAATTAGTGACCTGTTTCTAATTTTGCAGGAAAGAAATGCAAGTTATATCATAGTAAACCTATTTTAAGCACATTTCAAACACACGATAAGAAATATATCCGTTTAAAAATCAGTTACAGTTAATGGAAGGGTATGTAATGTAAATAAAAAAAAAATAAAAAAGACATCTGCTTGTGTTATTTTTATTGGTCTGCTACACATTCGTAAGTAAGCGACAAACGCCTGTATTCGCGTAAAACAAACAGTTAAATGGGAGACCTTTACAATCAGAATTGTCAAAAATTACTATTTCGAAAAAAATTAAAAAAACTCAATCATCTTCCAGAAGTTGGTAACAAATCATTGGTATTATTTATCAATATAAGACTTCCGACTTCACAAAAAAATACCAATTTGCAAAACTGCATGCCCTAGAAAATACTAATCCACATCGAAATATAACTTTTCGCATGGTTTTTGAAGCGTAATTTATTATCCATTGAAACTAATTTAATTTACTTAGAAGCAAACAATCAACACTGGTATTGCAACTGATAATGGTTTAATGGCACTGTTTGTAGACGGGATTTATGGAGATGATAATCCACATAAATTGATTTGCTGAAAGGACGATGTGGATCAGCGCACATAAAAGACAGATTTTCTTGTCGGTGTCGTAAAATATTTATCATGGAATAAAATGCTATCATTTATCAAATTATTTAATACTCGTCTCGGTAGTTAATTGCATATCACAGCTGCAAAGCTTAATATGTTAATATCGCCGCTAATATAGAAACGAGAGCAGTTAAGTGATAGATAAACGGCAATATAATTAAAACAAGTTATGGTAATAAATAGAGCTGATTACATGTTTTATTAGATAATGTAATATATTCCGGTGCAATATACTTTATCTGTGTTTGAATTTACTCAACGTAGTCTTTGCTAAAATAAAATAATCTTCTAATTTGTTTTTATATTCATAATTTGATGTTGCTTCCGATATTTTACGTACACTCTTGACACATGTTTGAAAACATTTAATTATGATCTTAAACTGATCTGACACTTCAAAATTAAATATAACATTTTACATCAACAAACCATTATATTCATTTCCTAGTCCAGCCTTGGGTGTTAGAACCACGTACCTGAACACTGGAGAGTGAACTGTAGCCAATGTAAAAGACAATACGTATAATATGGTAGAATAAATTTACCGTAGGTGTTTCGCATTACTTTTGGCAATTTTTATCATCATTTCTTGTGATTTTTTGATAAGTTTTTCATCTTATTTCAATCTTTGAAATGTTGTATACTAGTTAAAAAACACATGTTGAAATATTACCAATTAATATAGAGTTAAAGTAACAATAGAAAACGCCAACTTTGGGTTATTTTGAGCGCCTTAAACTAAATTTAAAAAACAGCTAACTGTATTTAAAATCTTTTGGAATACGAAGGAAACGAGAGTAGTGTGTAAGATAAAAATAGTAAGGTTGGAATTTATAAAGTATTTACAGTGATTCCCTTTATTGGAACATAATGTCCCGGTTTTGTAGGTGTGTTTTAAAGTATTGCACAGAGCAAAATTAAAGGTACATCTACAATTGCGTAGTAATGACAGGAAACGTAAATATGCATTTTGTGTTTACTTTAAACAGAACAGCAGATATTTTTTCTTATAACACAATGCTCAATGTATCATAACCTACTTGAATAGATAAAATAAGGGATTGTAAAAATATGGAGTGCTTGTGCCTCTTTAATTGTGTTCTATTGTTCGCTGGGCTGTTCAATTACACCGGTTCGTTACTGTTAATAATAAAGTATATTATATGCCTACGCAGTATCGCTTAGTAGATTGAATACTCTGTATAAAAATATAGCAGAGATGAATAATTGACCTTTGTTTAACTTAGCTTTTACTAAGCCAGGCTGGATGGTTTACTCTGTATCAAAATCAATATTAGTTTAATAGTGTAGGTGGTGTAGCATCAATGCATGTATTATCTTCATGATTTTAGACTGCATTGTTTATTATTATTATAATCTTACAACGATGAAAACTATGTTACCTTTAGATGTAGTTCGCCCCGCTGCAAAAAAAACTTTCTAATAGCTTCCTGGAAGAAGATTTTGCGTATCCACTCTTGTCAGATTCGATAACGTCGTTATTTGACTGATATCTTCTTCCGACTGAAAATTCATTTGGTGAATTAAACAAATAAAAATCCGAGGGAGCAAGATCAGGAACGTATCCTGCGTGCGGAAGAAGGTCCCACTGAAATTTATTTATGGTTACAATTGTTCTTACAGATGTATGTCTGGAGGAGGCTAACAAAACTTTGTCTTCTCTTCCATTTGTTCCTGGTCGCTTGCTTAATTTTATCGTGCAAAAGTGTCGAATAATAGTCTGCAGTATACGACATTCTGTAAGAAATCAACAAACAGCAGCCTTAGAGATTCCCAAAAAATGTTGGCATCACTTTACCAGCTGACAGCACAGGTTTTGCATTCTTTGGTGTGACACTACTGTAGCTTGCATGTTTTGACTCTGAAATGAAATGGTGTACGTTCATCAGTTGTCACAATAGAATCCAAAAATGCGTGTCCTTTCTCCTATCGCTGCAGTGAAGAAGAAGCGATTTGCAAATGATTTAACTTGTGTTCTTCATTTGGCATTTACCTTACGATACTTAAGCTTGTTTTTTTTAATATATTCACACTTGCGATACTAATTTTTAAATAAGAGCATTAGCTTTTTCTTCATTTTTATGCTTAACCGCAGCTCGTTGTAGACTAGATTAATTTTCTACACGATTTCCCCCGTCTAAAAGATTTCGACTATTCAAATATCCACCTATTAGACAGACATTTATCGCTGTATTGTGCTCGCAGCTTGTAAGAATTGCATAAGAAATTTTATTATGTGCTGTTTTACCGAACCAAACTTTCCGACACCGTAACTGTAACTGTCAAAATAATGTTATAGCGAAATTGGCAAGGATATGTTAACAAGGGTCACGGCCAATGTTTAATTAATTTTATTTTTGGGATAAGGTTTGAGGTTTTAATTTAAACATTCTGTATAAACATATTATAATAGTACTTATGCGCGGTGGTTCCAAACTTGTGCGAAAACCATTAACCGCATTTAGCTGAGGTAATTTTAACTCTAAATTACCTAGTAAATTTTATTAAAATTCTGCATCGTTAACGGAGAAATGGGACTTCGAAGCTTTTTTTTTACATCAGTTCTCTAAAATGTGTATAACATTATTTTTTTGTCCGATTTTGATAAATTTTATTGTTTTGGAAAGTTAAGAGTACAAACTTAATTTCCAACCAAGAAATGTACAATTGAGCGTGAAAAGTCATTAAAATTCGAAACACAAGTGAAAATTTTTGTTTAAACATTTGTAAATTATCGTATATTTTGAAAATTAAATAGTTAACCTGTTTTTTTTAATCTTTTGAACTAGTAATCTGTTTTACAAAAAGAGTCTTAACAATTTTTCTAAAATTTAATATCTAGAAATTTATTTAATAGAGTTTAATAAGAAACGACCTCGTTTTCAAGATACTCCAATTAACAAATTTTTCAATTCTATTTTATATTTCATCCACTTTTAACACTCAATTACAGATTTTTTCGACTGAAAATTAAGCTTGTACTGTTAGCTTTACAAAACAGCGGAGTTTATCAAAATAGGACAAGAAACAAAAAGGCTATTTACATTTTAGTGTATTGATGTAAAGAAGCCCCTTAACAGTGGCGAATTAAAAAATACTAGT